>JAJLTW010000014.1:0-144307 GCA_030564125.1 Myxozyma lipomycoides
GTGCGTTGAGGTCTCCAATTAGGATCGTTCTTGAAGTCGGAGGAATCTTATGAAGGATCCGGTCGACAATGTAGGTGGTCGTACCGGGAATTCTTTCATTATAAATGTGATATATGTTAATTGGTGATACGTCTCGATTACTGATTTGTAGGACCTGGAGATAGTCATCAGAGACCAAGTCCTCCAGAGGAGTGCACATTAGATTCGGCAATTTGTTGCTGCAATACGTTAACACTCTCTGTGGAGGGAAATTCCGTCCCTCTGGTGGACCGCTCTGTAAGTTCGGTGAGATAAGCTGAAATCCATGGTGACTAGCCGAGAAAAAGTGTTGATTGGTATGGTCGTACGCTATCCAGGGTTCCTGGATAAGTATTATGTCGGCTTCGTCCTTTAAGTGTTCAAGGAGGGTTAGTTGAGCTTCCTTACTTTTGTGAAGGTTGGCACTATATATTCTGAGATTCTGAGAAGTTCGTCTATTCATGTCTCATAGGTGAGGTGGGTGGGGCGGCGATCTCGCTTGTCTTTGAATATTTTTTCTGTAGTCGGGTAGAGAAGCGTTCACTCGCTTTAACTACCGCTGAACACTCGCGATAGTTGGCTCGATGGCTGCCTCCACAATTGGCACATTTCGGTGTAGCGTGTGAGTACACTTTTTCTTTAATGTGACATACCTGGCATTTGTGGGCCGAGGTATTGTGCTTTTCTGATGCACAAATTCCGCACTTGGTGTGGAATCGACATATAGAGGCTTGATGGCCCAGTCGTCGACAGTTGCCGCAGATGTCGGTTGCCCTTGTCTGTACATAGGCTGTAGCCGGATGGCGTCTTCCCCATACTTCAATGCCTCTCTGCATCGCTATGGTGCCCTCTTGTGGTGCTGCAAGCGCGAGCAGGACCGAGCCATAGGGAGAGTATGATTCGTTACGTCCTAAATATCTCACATTGCCCCTTAGGTGAAGCGAAGGGTTTACAATCCCCAAGTGAGTTTGGAGACGGCTAAGACCATCCGCGTCGTGGGGGAAAATGCGTCGATTGATCTTATGGACGACGATATTTGTCCACTTCTCCTCCGCTTCCAAAGTTTTCGACGTCCTCTAACGCTTGCTTGAGTGCGCACTTCACTGTTGTATCGTACTTAAGGATGTCGGCTGCGGAGCACAACGTGTGTGTTGTGAGCATAAGGTTACCACTCATACTGACGTGTGCTTCAGATAGCATAATGTTATCTGGCACATTGGCTCCGCGAAGGGCATTGTTGACCTTCCGGACTAGTTCTTCCATTGGGGGAAGGTCGTCTGTACGGCATGTAACCTTTAGTCGACGAGTTGGCTTGGCTTTTTCAGTCGGGTGCATTGCTTTCGAAGGCTGGGCTGTTTTTGGAGCAGCTTTGGCTTTCCTCTTGACAGTTTCCTCCCACTGAGGTCCATCTTCAGTTTCTGCAGCGGTTTCGGCCCAATTGATGGCAGGTCTCTTGGTCGAATTGGCCCTGGCGTCTTTGTGCTTGCTGTCGTTCTTCAGGGTAGGCTGTTGGTAGGGCTCTTCCGCTACTGGTCTTGGAGCCTGCTGGAGCTTCTGAATCGTCTCGGTGAGGTTCTGATTCTGGACCTGCAACTGTGTAATGCGTTGATCTCGTTCTGCTATCTGTGTCTCTGCACGCTGTAATTCGTCGGTTTTTTGAGAAAGTAGCATTTCTTTGGCTTGTAGGGCTTCTTGCAGTCTGCATATAGTCTGACTGTCGTTTTCCTTGGAGGAAGGAACTTCTTCGGTGTCTGATTGTTCGAGGTCGAGCATTTCGTCTCTTGCAGCGATCTGGGCAAGAGTTCCATCGAACAAGTTGTCTTCGTCATCTTCGTCGAGTGGAGCAACAGCTAAGTCAATTGAGCTGAGCTCCGAAAGAGAAGTAACTTTCGACAACTTCGAGGGCCTAGTCGGCGTGTAGGGAGCTGGTGATCCAGTATCCTGGGTCATCATGGGTGGTGCCGATGATTGTCGCGCCACCTTCTTGTCTGGTCCTCTTTGATGAGGAGTGACCAGAGCACGTTTATTGGTACCTCCGGAGTCGGAGGCATCAGCTGAATTTAAATCCATGAGTTTTATAACAGAAATAGACAGTTAGCACAAGAAGTTACTCCGACAAGTTGGATTATTACATAACTAGTATTTAATCCAAACTATTAATAATAACCCCACCCTATGTCCTATATATATATGGGACTATTGCTTAATTAAGAAGTTTCGGCGGATATCCGCCAATCCAAAAACTGGCGATAATTATCCGCCATCAAAAAAAAGAGACGATTCGACATTTTGTCGGATACGATTCGGCCCTCGGATCCAACAAACCGTCGAACCGTAAACACCTTTAGGGAGGTGTTGGTCACTTTACTGGTTTAGTTTACTGCGGTTTCTAGACTTTTATTTAAGGTATTAACTAGAATATATACGCTATACATACTTCTCTACGCCACGTCTATATCTTGTTATTCTAATACTAAATTTATACGACAACAAAAAAACACCGACGTAATAACCGCCCCGACAGAAAAAAGCTCTTGGTAGCTGGCAATACCAGTGCGACTTCATTTACAGCCCCGAACTTTACCATCGGCGATGCCTACATAGAACGGGTTCGATAGCGTTGTGGCTATCTTTCCAATACGTGAAAGGAAAAGTATCATGCTTCTGCACTTATCGACATCGCTTTTTACTACAGTGTATGGTGCGATAAACTATTCTTCGTCCACTGGTGCATATCGCATTTGTAAGTTTTCTCATGTCTGTCTGTTGCTTTTTTCTTTTTGCAATTATGCGTCGCCATTACTTCATCTGTTGATTCTGATGCTGCACATGGCTGCGCTTGTCGTGGAATTGACGTCACTCTTCAATAAAGCTCGCCTATCAACTTCATTATTGTGAATTCACTTCATTTCTCACATGATCTATAACTACGCCCCTAATATCTTGTTTACCACTTGAGGGATTCCCATGAAAAAGGTTTTCTGCGCATGGCGGGGACAGCCTGGCGCTAGCGGTGTTGCTCTTGGTCAGAACCAGAAACGCTGAGTTCTACTTAGGTGTTAGCGCCCATTAACAAGTTATTAACGGAAATATCAGAATCGAAACCGGATTCGTTGAAAAGTGCTCAAATGACATAGTTTACTTTAACGGTAACCCCGAGAGAAATTTCAATCTTAGCTTACCCCATCGACCCTGTCTGTAAGACTTGGTGAGAAATTTGTTAGCTACTATGGTCCTATATGGGGTATTGGTGAGGAAAAAATGAGTCCAAAACTGTATGCCGGAAAATTTGGGTCGAGAACTTCCGGATCTTTATTGGGCACTTTCCAATGGCTAGTTCCTAGTGCAAATTACTTTCTACGATTTGCAAGGCTATGGATCTTTCGCAAGAAGTGACCTGTTCTAATTTGTTTCCATTTTTATGCGTAGTTTAGTAATAGAGTAATAGAAGCTTAAATATATGGATTTATTCAAATTTTAATAATACACAGTTTACAAAGCTTCAAAAGCCCTAATACATTCCACAGCAACTGCATGAGCAGACGCCGGGTTAGCACCTGTGACGACTCTGCCGTCAGTAATCGAGAATGAATCCCATGGGCCTTCAGGAGAGACGTAAGTTGCACCGCAGCTGGCAGCTGTCTTCTCGATTGTAGGACGGTCCCAGGAGTTGATAATGTCCAAGACACCTTCTTCCTGTTCACCCCTAGTTGTAAATCCAGTGACCTTCTTACCATCAATGATTGATTTGCCGGTAGTCTCATCAATAACACCAGGAAAGATTGCACCACCATGGCAGACAGCACTTACAATTCCACCGTCATTGTAAACTTTAGAAGCAATTTTCTGAAGCTCGATCGCATTAGGATAATCGATCAAACTTGCATGGCCAGCACTGGCAAAGAAAAGACCATAATTAGATGCATTCAAGTCAGATGGTTTGTGAAGATGATCAAGTTTGCTTCTGAATTCACTGTCGTGGTCTTCCCAAACCACACGGTCTTCCTTGGGAAGCCAGTCATCAGTCTGTGAAAGCCAGTCGGGTTGATAAGTACCAGTCTCTGACGCAAAATCCACCTCAAATCCAGCCTTGCAAAAAACGTTGAATGGGTGAAGAGCCTCTGTAATGAACAAGCCGGTCTCCTTTCCCTCAGGGTAGAGCGGAGCGTGAGCAGAAGAGATTGCAATCAAAGCACGACGTGGAGGTGCCATTGTAGACGACAAAGGGAGTAGTGAGCAGTGACTATTGTCAAAAAAAATAAGTAAAAAGCAATAAGTGAATTATGATGAGTTTTATATTCTAGCCATGTGATGTCGTCATGGCTTGGACAGAAGACAATCGCGTCAGCCAATATGATCCAGATCTGGTATTAATTATATAGCGCTGTGTGATTCAATAGCCGTTTTAAGCTCTCAAGCTTCACATTATCGCCAAACATGTGTCAAAATAAAAGAACCACTTCATTCAGCCTGAACTCCATTTAGAACTTTTGACAGTGCGAAACTGATCTGCAGCAGAATCTAAGCCCCGATCGACAGCGTTAATTTAAACCAACAAGGTTTATAGCCAGCTTGAATAATTTGTGGAGATAAAGTAGATCTGCTTCGCAGACGACAAAAGAAGGAAGTGTGAAATAGCAGACGATTATAATTTGCTACGATGCATAAGCGGTCGGTTTTGAGAGGCGACCTCAGCTAGTGGCAACAGCGATAAAATTTATGTATTATAAATAATAATATATATTAAAAGCTTTTTCAGTAAAATTTTTGTTCTATAAACACGAGAGCACCATATAAGATATCAATATCTGCAAATCTTCAGCGATGACGCCTGGTCCCCACGGCCTCTCGACAATGCCGGCTATGGACGGGCAACCTAAACCTAGTTACGTGGTAAGCATTGCTTACGCAAGCATGATTGTTGAGGTTAGGTTTTGTTTCCCCATCTTTTCCGCCGCCGCCTCCCATGCGGCTGGCCAAGCTGTGACGCCAGTCAGAACTGGAGCTGACCGGGTAAAACACAGGGCACACTCGTGGCCGCCGGCTGCCAGCCGGCACGTAATAGGTGAGGAATAGGATAGGATGAGTGCTAAAAGAGTTCGGGTCGTATATTATAGGGAGCCTTCAGTCGGAGTCTAGTCCGACTGCTGCGGACTAGCTTAAGTTTCGGTAAAGCGGTCTTGGCGATATCATGCTTTATGACTAAGGCTTGCTGCTAAACATCACATATATTAGCTGGAGAGCCGGCCGTCTAGTCGAAAGCAAGAAGATTATAGTAGCAGCAAGTAGAGCAATGACTAGTTTCAACGGGAATTCAGGTCACAGCGACGGAGTTTTGGCTCTAGCAGTACTTTTATTCGCAGGCCATTAGACGTGGTGACGAGGCCTTCTAGACCTGATGGCGTTGAATATACTGCATTTGGCTATAGGAGCAGAGAATCTGTCTACGGAATCGAGCTAAGTTTGACCCGGGGCTTGAGCTGACAGGCAAGCGACCAGACCAGATGAATATATCTGAGACAGCTGATCGATCACCATCACAAACTCCACAGGAGAATCGGGACGGCAATGCAAAAGTCCCCGATGCGGAGGCTACCGTGTGCAAGTACACTCTGAATGATTTCCCGCTTAAGAAAATCCGCCTCTTTGCTTGTACCTGGACGGTTTTTTGCATGGGTCTCAATGATGGCGCGCTTTGGTGCTTTGCTGCCGTATATTGAGAGTTATTACCATATCAATTATAGTGGATTATCGACGTTCTGGATGGCAAATGCGATTGGACTCTGTGTTCACATAAAGTAAGTAAAATTCGTCTTGATTGCGGTCTCAATATTTATGAATACTTATGATAGATCTTTTTTTACTTGGTCGCGCTGGATTGCTTGGAATTTGTAGCTCTCTACTGGTGCTTATTTATACGATGCTTGTCTCCGCCCCTCGGTTCCAGTGATAGTGGTTGCTTATTTGCTATGCGGCCTTGGAATGGCCATGATCTTGAGCAATGTCAACGTCTTCATCAGCTTTTTTCAGAACGCAAAGTCATTTTTTGGTCTTGTCCATGGTGCATATGATATCGGGTATGTATTAGCTCATTGATGGAGAGTGATATGGTCTCACGCTTTGTTAAGTGGTCGCTATTCTATACAATCATGCTTGCCTGTAACGTGATTAGTGTGTTTCTGTCAATTTACTCTTTTCGGGGGAAGTGACCGCGATCCGAGAACTGTGCAATATCAACGACAAGCTGCTATTACCAATGAAAGTACAGCCGATGTTAATCCCGGATCGACTGAACTGCAAGGGAATATTTACAAAGAGTCGCTTTATAGCAAGCGTACCTGGATGCCTGCACTACTTATTCTATTTTATCAGGCTGCTGAAGTGTCGATTGGAGAATGGATTGTGTCGTTTATGATGGCCGTGGTGGAGACCCATGTCGAGTCGGATATGTAGCGACTGGATTTTGGTTAGGAATTACTATCGGTCGACTTGTTTGAACCAAGGTTTGACACGATGCGTGAGTCTACTGAAAGTGGTTTATTTTGGCTTTTTGTGTCAATCTGTTTTGGTATCATGGCGTGGCTTATCCCTAATATGATCGGCGATGCAGTGGCTATTGCGCTCGTTGGCTTATTCCTTGGTCCTATTTATCTATCGGCAATTGCTACTATAAATTCCTTGCTGCTTAAAAGGTTATAGTCTTTTTCAATGACTGTGCTCACTGCGTTTGGGTCGGCAGGAGGTGCAATATGGCCATTTATTGTCGGACTCATGACGCAGTCTAAAGGTACATGGGTAATTCATCCCGCTGCGATAAGCTTGCTTGCTGTCATGTTTTTGTGTTGGCTTTTCTTATCTTCCGTTCCTAGGAAGTTGGATTAGACAAGTAACGGATATGCCACTTAAACTATCTTATCGCCGTGAAATAGCAAAGTCTTATTGTAGATTACGCAGTATCTGAGATTTGTCAAGTTTGTTGCTTTTTATAATTGATCAGTAGATTTTGATTAGTAACCTATTTTGAGCACAATCTACATTGTGTCTGGGATCATCAAGCTTGCGAACTTGGCACCTACTGCATAGAGGAGCCACCCTCACCTAAAGCCACTAAGAGTATTAAGCACTTGTAAATTTATTATTTAGACTGAGGTTAATAGAAATCTCGTTGTTAGCAGACGGCAGCTTCGAGACGAGCTAAAAATGGCGCTTCACCAGTAATCTGTCACCACCGTGCGATTCGATGGGTTATCGCGACAATGTAAAGACTACAAATTTTTTAAAAGCTTTATCCCAGGTTTTAAATAAGTTTTCTAAGTATTGATTTTGTTACTGAAATAGACTGTATCTGTGGGTCACTTGGTTTTGAGCAAGTCCTTCTGGCGAAACCCACCCTAGTCTGACTAGATATGATCACATGATATATTAAATGTTACAAGACTAGTCAATTATGTTTCTTTTGTTTTTTTAATGTGCTCTAGAAATCATTGCTTATAATCATTGCCAAAAAAAAATAACTGAATTAGAGTACCAGAAGAATGGGACAACGCTACTTGTTGACGCTTGTGTGATGCGGTTGCGTAATTTACAAAATATTTCATAAATAGAAGAGCTAGAGATATAAGAACTTTTTTCCATAAAAAAACGTCCTCAATTTCTACAATTAGAGATATAACTGAGAGAATGCATCAATAGCGTCGCTATCGAAATTGACACCATATGGCATACACGAATTCAGTAGCCATCATCAAAGCGTATGTAAGTGGCTATAGAAAAGAGCTTCAGCTCTTTTTATTCTACTATAACAATACCCGCTGCAATAGCGTTTTATAGATACAATCAAACTGTTTTTGTTTGATAAGTTTTGTTGTGAAGGACGATTTTAGTCATTGACCATCCCAGCGGCCAGTGACCTCGCTCTTGTCGTCCATTCAAAACCTTGATTACTTGGCAGAACTTTGTCTACTATTTTTAGGATGCATAATCGGGCAACCAAAGATTAACTTGACTGGCAGTACGCGGGTATTCGGTTGTGCGATCACCCAATAAATTCGCATTGAATTTGTTCCTGCTAATATTTGCATCAGGCAGTTACGGATACTTTCCAAAGTATAACTGCAAAATTACTACTCAAGAATAACTTGAGATCTTGTAGGTGGAGTTCTAATTATTTATATTTACTTCTCGAATTGAGTTACGTACGTACAGATTTTACCACTTCCATGGGTCTACCGTCTATCTCATGACGATGTTCATTAGAGATTTAACTCAATTATCTGTTGCATAATTTATATAATCTGTTCGAATTCACTGTTTGATCAAATTTTTTTGTCTAATTATTAAAATTTTTATGGCGTTCCGGTAGATAATTACTGCCAGTTCTTGTATTAGCGGACATAGTTGCAGATTGCCGAGAATGGCGGATATTAGACCATGAACAGGTAATTTAGTAAGCAGACACAAAGAAGCGACACCAATTTCTGTTTGATTTTACCAATAATGCTACCGAGTGGCGTAAAGTTTTTCAAATTTCAAGATGCATTTAATGATATTTACTGCTATCAATGAATTTGAAAGAGTAGTCGGCAGAATGGATTGTATCTGTTACTAGGTTGCGTTCGACTTGGTGCAATCGCTAAAGGTAAAAACTGTCACATTATCGAAGTTTTGTTTGAAGCAGCATCGATTTTATAAAAAATTTAGACGGTAAAGATAAAATAAGGTATTTTTTAATTGCTGTAACCACTCAGCAAACTACTATCATGAATGGAGATAACACTACTGATAGTACTGAAGTGTATAATATTGTGTCGAGCAATTTAGGTTTGTTTACAAATAACACTGGGTATACTGATGTGTTTAACATTACATCGTTCGACAGTCAGAATATGAACGCGAACGTGGAGGGATATTCAAACTACGTCGATTGGAAAGATTGCTATTTATCACTCGACGGATATCAGTGGTGCTGGCGTAGACAAATATTTCCCGTTAACTGACACGATTACAACTCTGCTTACTATGATAAGTCAATCTACAGCGGAGGCGATAAATAAATAGATTAATTTTGGAGGGGGGATTTCTGACTAGTGATATCAATATATTTTCTTGGCTAAGTATCAACGCAATAAGCATACATTCCAATACGTTTATCTGAAACCTTCTGTTCTTGCAAAGTGTCAAATCTATTTCGAAACAGTCTCGTAGAAAGTCTTTCCCTGGATCTTGGCAATCTCAAGCTCAAGCGCACTGGGCTGTCTGCTACCATCACCGGCAGCAAAAGTACCAGCTCCCCAAGGACTGCCACCGTGGACCTCGTCGAGGTTACCTTGCAATGCCATTGCACGGTAGCCCAGAGGCACAAAGGTCAAGCCGTGGTGGACATAGGTCGACAACGCGCTCATGAAAGTAGATTCCTGGCCACCGCCGGGAGTACCAGTGCTGACAAACATACCAGCGTACTTTCCAATCAACGCACCAGAAGCCCACAAACCACCGGTGGTGTCCCAGAATGCCTTCCACTGGGCAGGGAAGTTACCGTAGCGAGTGGGGACGCCGAACAGGAACGCGTCGTGCTCCTTCAACACCTCGAGCGTTGCAGCGGCGTAGTCAGCCTTAGGAGGAGCATGCATCTTGGTCAAAATTTCGTTCGGAAGAGTCTCTGGAACCTGGAAGATTGTGGCAGCTCCGCCGGCAGACTCGACGCCTGCCTTGACCGACTCGGCCATCTTGGCGACGTGGCCGTAGAGCGAGTAGATCACGATTGCGACTTTGGTCATTGTGGTTGCGCAAAAACTAGACAACTAAACGAGAATCAATCTGAGAGCCAATTGACCGGTCAATTCGAGTCAGAGAGTGCTGTGGTGTGGGAGATCAGCCAGAACGATCCTGGCCGGGGTGCGGGATCCCAGCCAGGCTTTTATACTTGCTGTTCGTGCTGCGACCGGTGGACAGACCCTACCCCTGGGCCACGACGGTCGATCGCCCAACGCTGCCACGGACGCCGAAGAACCTTAGCTGGCCCTAACCCACGATGAGTAAATCTGGCGTAAGCAAGCTACCTGAACTTTGTTAGACCTCTGTGCGGTGCGACCGAGAGTGCCAAGCGCATCATCCATCTGTCAATTGTAGTCATGATTAGTTTGTACCGTGTACGAGCCAGGCTGTTGTTGCCCGAGTAGGGTATGTACAGTAGTGTATGGACTGAATTCTTTCGCTGGCACGCGGTTGGCTATGACTGATCAGTAGTAAGCGGGGGCAATGATGACGTCGAGGAGGGCAGCTTAATGGCCAGCCCTGACTGATAGGCTGCTGATGCATGATTATTCATGACATCCAGATTGACGAGCGCGAAGCCAGACAGATGCTACATGAAACAGGACTGAGATGCTCAACAGTGGATCAATCGCCAACCACCGTATCTACGTTGGTAGATTTGCTTGGCATATCCGGACGCGGGAGCTCCTACCCACACGATCCACGATGTGAAGCAGCTGATACGCAAATGTAGCACCAAATATTGGCTGGTTGGAAATATTGTTTGCTTTACCAAAGTTTTTTGCTGGCGGATAGCCTAAATTATAACTAGTTGTATGCTTCTTAAAAGTATCAATTGCTAAACAGCGACGATACTAGTTACTAGAAACGTAAAGGGCTCATATGTTGCTTCACCAGTACGTAAATTCTAGACTGAACTATTTTGGGACGAGTTGTTGAACTCAATTTCATGGAATCAAATGCTGATAATAGCAAGTATACTATATATGCTATGTATTCAGCATAAATTTACTCAAGCAGGCTTGTTCAACTAACAACGCTATGCCAATATGATATTTGGAGAATTGTGCTGAGTATCAAGTTTATGTACATAAATTTAGATTTTGTAACCATCAAATTGTGGGTCCCCTGAATCCTGGATATGATTGACGCCGTGCTGCGGCCCCAGAAAGATGATTGGCGATTCAGGCTTCTCAGCCGGGCTCAAACCTTGAATGGAGCATTCTCGCGGTGATGGTCTCTTACCGAAGCCGCTGTGCGTACATCCAAAATTACTTAGCGTTTGAGTGTACTATAGTGTATGGGAGGGCTTCTTTTACCATTAACTACAATTTTATAGCGTCTTATGAATCGTGAAATTTCTAACGGCTGCACGCTTCGTATTATGACAATTGTGGTTTTTATCTCTGTTTGACTTTATCCATGGCGCGACAGTCCTCGGAGTTGCATAGCTTTATCCATTTTGAAAAGAAGCGCATTATGTCCGTATAACTACTACGTTCTAGATATAGATTACGCAGTCATTAAATCCCAGAATGAATTGTGTGGTTGGTCAACAACCCACATTTGTCTGTTCTCTACGCCTTTAGCCCGAGACGCTTAATACAAACTCAAAGATAATAGACATAGGGTCCCTAACAAGCTAGTTACCAAACTTAGTTAATCACAATGTTCCCCGATAATGAAGCATAGAAGATTGCTGGTTTAGTAGAGAGTGATAATATAATGACATAGCTTTGTTTAGTTACCAATCTACTATGTATTTTTATTTTCTTCGATGATGGTTCTTTAACGGGCTTATCTCGAAGCTTTTTTGTTGTCCACTCTCATTGAATGAAACCGATCAAGTGGTTTTAGCTTTTTTTCAAATGGCTGCGCGCTTTAAAGTTTTGCATTGTCAGATACACGAATTCGAGACTGCTTCTCTTAAACCGTAAACTTTACATACAGTATTACCGCTGCAGCCATTGTTATCATTGTTATCATTTCTGGAGTCAATCAGTTTGCAGTATCGCAACAAATTAAAGAGGGTATTTTACGTCGACGAAAGCTTCAACCTGAATTGTGCATAAATTCTGGAACTTCAATGTGAGTTATTGGCGGTTGACATGAGTACCAGATATAGCAATGCAGTATAATAACAACTATAAACGAATGTAGTGATATGCAATACAGAAGTAAAAGAAATGAAAACAAAGATACAACACGAAAAGAAAATAAATACACAAGAAAAAGTAATAACCCTAATACACGCGAAATAAATTGTACCACCTTACATAGCCATGTACTTATACTCAACACTGACAACTATTATACCCTAACAGTCATAATAATCTGACATTCAATTTGTGTAACTTTTTCCTCTTCTGCTGGTAATTGTGGAACCTTTTTGAGAACACTTATAACTATTGTGGTGAGGCAACAGTGCCACATGGTGCATGACGAAAGCTTTTCCTGTATCCACCCACCAAATTCATAACGACATTTTGGGATGCTAAGCACATCCGAGGAAGGTACCACAAAAACTAAATTTCGGTTGAGCTTATGATCTTTAGGCGAAAGATTTGAGAACGCTACGGGTCTTGAGCCAAAATCATTCAGCTGGTAAACCTATTCTCGTTTGTAATTCCTTACAAACAGTACTTCATTAGTTGATGACTTTGCAGCTCTATATTCATAATGAAGCTCCTACTTTAACTTATGGAAATTTCCGGCAGCATGAATATAGAGATTGATTGACACTCTTAACTATTAAGAAAGCAGGGCTCATAACCTGCGAATGTTGACTTCAGATTTAGCAACTAGCAATATTGAAACTTATAGAAATCCATTATATTCCGTAGTGACGCGACAACTATAAAAAACAGACAAACAAAAATTACAACAAAAGTATTATCTATTAATGAAACCCAAATTCACTTGAAAATAAAATTGTATCTAAATTGACTTTTTTCTCCCTGACTTTAATTACTAAGTAGTACAGAGCAACTGCAGTGATGTACCAATTCAGCCGCTAATATCTCACACTTTTTTTAAATTTGTGATAGGCAATTTCAGTTTATATGTAAATTAAGTCATTGTGATTTTTCAAGTGCTAAAGACTTGGTAAACATATCTGTGACTGCCCAAGTATTTCTGGCAACTTCTTGAATGACAAATTTCTCTACATTTAATATTTTTGTTTTGCTGTGAGCTCTGGAGCCATAAAAAGTTTATATCGCAAAGGATTTTTCAAAAATTTTCTTTAGTATTGCTGAACTCCACATGATGTGTCAACTGTGTTACAGAGTTACACTCCTGCATTTGATAATCTTTAATCTTCACTTCGACATATTCAGATTGATCAAGAATAAAGCGCGTCATTGGCCCACTGGGTGGACAAACACTGAATAATACATCAAAACGCACGTCCTCTTTTTTTGACTATGTAGTTAGAGGCGTTCACGGTTTGACGGGCTGGCGGATATTGGATCCGCCAAATCGTTTGCTTACAGTGTACCTTCAAGAACTTATATGGGTCACAGTGATTTTTGTGTAATTTTTAGATCAAAAGACCCCCAGATTTATAGCTGCTCGCTCTAGGCAGCGCGCACTGGTGAGTCTTTAATCAAAAAGAGAAACATGATCAACACTTGTATTTTGGCAGAAAGAAATACAGGTTCTAATTTTTTACGTTTAAGAAAATGGACTACAAAGCTAAATTACGGTAGTGAGGCTGTAAGAGGCAGGTTTTTTTCTGCCCTCATTTGCACGCGTCGCGCTGTATATGGTTCTACACTATCTCGGCCTACTGATACTAGAAAAAATTAAAATAAAATGTGACAGCTAATCACAATAAGCCAATAATATTATTTGACTTCAGTTTTTTTTTGGCGCTGCAACTGAGCTGTACGCCAAGAGGGAGTATATCAGGCTGATTAAAAACCGAGTCATATTTTAGTAGGTACGCAGCCTCAGCCAACAAAAACTAGAGCAACATACATCTTGCTAATAATATAGTGTGAGGATAATAATTGTTTAGCTTATTCGGCATAACAAAAAAGCCGAATCCATGACGATTATCGGCGGATAACCGTCACGGTTTGCGATTTTGACGGTTTATCGTATCCGTCTTCTTTTTTTGGCGGATACTTGTCGGCGACTTTTTTTTTTTTTGGCGGATATGGTTGACGGTTTAAAAAAATGGTGGATATCGGACCGTGAACACCTTTAATCATATGCTGTCTCACCCAATGAGATAAATCTCATGTTCACTTTGAATTGCCAATACAATCTATCGACGATAAGACATTTGCGTAAAAACAGGTAACTAAAAAATATGTGAAAACTTAAGTCCAACCAAAAGTGAAGTTTACATTACCTCACTCTCCATATCTGCTCTATTGCGACATTCGCTAACTTCTTCTTTTTCTATTAAACGCAGCCAAGTTCTGCAGAGCTCTCAAACAATTAGGACCACAATATTGCTACCGCTGAGCCTTACTCATTCACCAGGAAAGGAAAAGCACGTGAAGTAAGTCCTATAGACGTGATCACTGTAATTCCAAATAAGTTGTGCTCAGCAGTGAACCACTTCTTTCCGTCGTTCGGTAAGTTTATACATAATCTGACTGACTCTGTGGCTTCACAATCCCATTCAACAATTTCAGGTATTAGATTTTGTTGCAAAATATCATGAGCACAGCGTTCAGACGCAGAACAACGATGGTTACATGTTCTTACTTCCAAACATGTAGCATCACAAAGATACGGCAGCCAGACTGGATAATCAAAATCATATCGTGCTCATTATTGTAAATATAAAACCCTTTGCCGCTGTCGAACCCGCTTCTTAGCATCTGTTGGGTAGGACATTTTGCCAAAAGGTCAAAATGATTAAGGTGAACTTCACCAAACTCCCAAATCATGTCGTGCGACCTGACAAGCATCTCCTCATACTTGAAAAATCACGGTTAAACATTGTACGAAGAAAATCTAAAATCGTGATTGCTGGCGTACCGGTGCGAAGATTATCAGCTTGACGATCATATTCAAGCACCCCTTCGTTTAGTTGCGTATCTGCCTAAAAGTCAAATGCATATATAATAATCAGCGCACACACAATCCCCTAATAACTGCAAGCCTCAACTGTGCCTTGAACTGCTTGGGAATAAAATTCACGCAAGACGCAAACTTGATCTTTTATTTTCTTTGTGTATACTGCAGACGCTAAAGCAAGCATAGGTTCGCCTGATTGAGTGGTCCTCGCAAACTTAGATCCGCGATCCAGCTGTGCCATATTCTTCATGCTCCGTGTCAATTTACAATTTTCATTTAAATAACTGATGGCGGAGTTTATGCGATATGACAGAAGAGCAAGTGAGAATCCCACTGAATTCTCTTGTTCTTTTGAGCATTTACGTTCGTAATTTCACCAACTCTTCTCCAAATCAAGTCCAAAAAAGTTCTAACACCAGCTCCAATCTGGTCCGCCAATTGTTAATGCTCGTACAAGATATTCAGCGCTGTTGTAAGGATATGATACCTTTTTGTTAAACCAAGTGTGACGTGCATATATTGGTGGCAATTGACGGGAGCCCTCATAATTTAGACTCTCATTAACTTTATTGTCAATCCAAAGAGTGTAAAAGTTTCCGTTGGAACACTCCCGGAAACGCTTGGTGCACGCGATTTGGAAATCCGCGTTTGAAGTTAATATTTGCTTCCCAATTAAGAAACCCATTGTCATCCACACACATCAAAATCGACGAGCGGTTTGACTGAGTAGGAGCGCTTTGAGAACAATTAGACCTAATGCACTGCCTCCAAATAGCATCAATGTATGTCTCTGAAAGAAAAACATGTAGCTGTATCCAAAAAACTCCAACGCAGTCAGGCCCAAAGATCGAGCATTAGATATAGAGTCCTCCACCACTATCAGATAAATTTCCCAAAACAGTGCCAATTGTTTAATATAAGATTGTTTATTGAAATTACGCATAAAGCTTCTAGCGTCAAAAGGCCAATGGCGCAAGTATATAATGTATATCCCATTTTTCTCGGCGAGTTCTTCGACTTTGCGATTACTATCCTTAAGAGCCCAACCAAAGTCGTTGAAGGTGATGTGTACCTATCAAAGGTAGAATATAAATTTATACGGCGCTGAATTGCATCATATAGATTGCGACCAAGAGGCTCGTTATCTCGCTGAGCGAGAAAGGCGCGAAGAGCACTGCATCTCTGGATCTATCCTTGTCAAGTCAATATATAAGCAAGTGATTGGTTTTTTCTCCTTGAATCATCAAATAACAGGATGCTATAGTGTTCCTTCTCTAGAATTACCGACGTTATTGCGTCTTGCATGTCTAATAAAACCCAACTACAAGCCCAGTCTATCGGGATATCGCGCATAACGTCTTCCTTGATCAATTCAAATTGTTTAATAAACAATAGAAAATGACTCGTAAAGTATGATGAAAAGAAGTATTTACTTAGTAAAGAGGAACCACTTATAACAAAGTAATCGTATTCAATGGCGAGATGTCGCCAAATTTGCTTTTGCCTCCTCGACCAGGTCTTTATAGAGGGCGACAAAAGTAAAATCGCCACCATCGTTCTCCATGATTTAAAGGTTATAAATTCGATTGAAGAGTAGCAAAATTGTTGATTTGACGGTGCCTAAATTTGGCTGCTAGATCAAACTTGCTGAGTTGCAGCTTGCAAGTTGCACGGTTACGCTTTACATCATGCGAAGATACTTTATGCACTAAGTTCGACAGCCAGACAAGTCCGTAGGGGTCTCGCTCATAAATTTTATTGTGATTGCGTACCATCAGAACTAAAACACAAAATCTATTAAAATCACAATATTTCCTGATTTACAACTACCGTAGCAGACTGGTATAAAAGAGATCTATTTTAGACTGAACGCCACGTTATCCAGATACAGGCAAGTCTGCGGGCTAGGGTTGATACCGGCAATAATCGATAAAGAGTAAGGCGAGAGGAAAACTGTGACGGGTTAGGGCCCCGTACAGAAAAATAAGTATATAAGGATAGAGCGAGCTGAATATTTGGAAAGCTATCGAAAATTTGCTCCACTTTGCGTTGTTCGTTAGGCGACAAGATAGTGTTATCGAAGATTTCGGTAGTGATTGAATGAAAACCACGAACAAGCGTAGATGGTTGGTGAGTACGTGAACTTTGTGCCGTTGACGGCCAACACATAGTACAGTCGGCGCGGCCTCTTCACAGTTGAGCTGACAACTGTGGGTTTTCAAAATATTCATGCCGAGGAACATATCCACCCCAAGGCGTGGGATGATATATAAGGTTGGAGAGCATTGAAATTTGGCGCTAACCGTGACATCAATTGTGACCGTCTGTGAAATAGTAAACGAGTGTCCAGCACTTTGGACCACCAGAGGTTGGATGCGCTTGGGCAACAAGGAAAGTGATTGTACCAGGGCGCCGTCAATAGCAGAAATGGACGCACCAGTATCAATGAGTACATGTGTAGAGTGTCTTAACTGCAGAACAACTTCTACGAACGGACGCGAGCTGTAATGTTCAAAGTATGTATTATCTAAATCTCTAGATAAATCATCAACCTCGACATCAACTGAATGAACACCATGTGCTTGTCCTTTACCACCACTACCACGGAAGTAACCTCGATTAGAGCGGGGATTTCCACGCCGCAGAATCGGGTTGGAAACTTTGCTGGCAAAGCGATTCTCACGGGAAGGTGCACGTGTGCGAGCAGTAGCCGTGCGGATAAGGTATTCGTCGTGTTCCCATTGACGAATTCGAGCAATGATCTCAACCTTGGTCTCAGCCCAGTTATCGGAGGGTGGGAGACGACCAGCGTAGGTCCAGCCGATAGCGTTGCGGAGTAGCTCAACGCGTTGAGCGTCCTTGACGTTCGAAAGAGTTTCGAGCTTGCCGATAGTGTCATAAAAAAATGCAAAGAGCTTGCTCGCGTTCGGCTGGACGTACCGAGAATCCATGAGCTGAAGATGCATCTTCAGGTCATAAATAGGATCATCCAAGCCGAAGATGGAAGGGAGAAAATACTTCACGTTCTCCCAAGTTGTGAACGCCAGATGGTGCAGCATAACTGTCTTCTGACAAGCGTCATCAAGAAAAAGACAGATGAATGGGGCCACCTCGTCACGACTAAAGTGCGAGAGGCCGATGGCTTGTTCGAAATGATAGAGCCATGGGCGAAAACGCATTCCAGTCCGATCGTAACCAAAAGTAGGAATCAGAGGGAAATCTGATGGGCGGACGTGTCGGGCGTGGGCCAGAAACTCGGGCGGGTGCTGCGGATGCGGTCGCAGCGGGCACAGTAACAGCCTGAGGACCCGTTACGTTAGATGTAGTCTCCTTAGGAGTGTTCAAGGCCGGCTCTTCGAGCTTAGGGGAAGAAGTAACTGAGTGAGCCATAACAGTAATCGAATCCGGCTTGTCATGTGACGCGTTAGGGCCCCGTCCAGAAGAATAAGTATTATAAAGGATAGAGCGAGTTCGAAGGCTTGGGCGTCGGCCCAGCACCAACAATAAATGGAGATTAAGGTCCTAAGTAATAGGAATCTCGTTAGAGGGCTTCGCCTCTGACGCGACAAAAACTTGCATCACACAATTTTTGTACCATTAATCTCGCACCATCTCTCTTCACTTTCACTTTTCTTTCGGTACTCGTTAAGCATTGCGATGAGAAACCGTGAAAGTGGAACCCGCAGCTTGAACAGAGGTGCTGGGCAGAGGCTCAAGTGAAAAAGAGAGGGAAGATGCAAGTGCTGCGTCAATAGCGCAGAAAGGTGAACCAGAGTCTAATAGAGCGCGGGTCGAGTAGGGCCTACGCGAGTGAATAGTGACGTCCACAAACGGACGGTCAGAGTATAGGTGAAATTCTGTATTCTCTTTATCACTAACTAACGTAAGAGACCCGTCTGAGATATCCGCCGCGTGAACCTTTTGGAAAAGACCGAGGCTTCTGTGGGGGACGGGAAGAGCGACCGCTTCCGGCACTGGAAGTGGATGGCAAAGCATCACGAGGTTTTGAGCCGCCATGGAGTCACGTCGAGGTCTGAATGTAGCCGGGCAACTTGGCCTGGAGTTTTTCCCACGATAACGAAGTGTCGATTTGAGAAGCAAACCGAGGGAAACAGCGTTGCACGAGGAGTATCAGAGCATCGTCATCTGGTGTGTTAGACAGACTAGCGATCCGCAGCCGGAATTTGTAATAATACGCGGCCATGCCATATGTAGTCGACGAGCGAAAAGGTTGTTTCCACATCAATGCCAACAGTAAATGGTCTTAGAAGGCGGCCGGGACCGAAAAGGCAGCAATATAAGTTGTTTTAACCTCGGATCACGAAGTAGCAGAGGACACGAACGACCAGTGCTGTGCAGTAGCGGGAGCCAAAAACCGCAGAAAATGAGTCGCCACATTGTCAAAACGCGCTATACGCATTGGAGTACGACGCCGACCAATGTCGTTTAAATCCGATAAAAATGCTTGCTTGGGCTTAATTGTGTGCAAGCGAGGAGATAACTTCTCTCCAGGCAAGTTACCTAGCCTTATCTCAAGAGAGTTTTCAGATATTGTCACTGACAAGACGCCTACCAAAGTTCCCGAGATAGGAACCGTCTCCCATCATATTGATTTGCTTCCGGGATCCTCCCCAACACATTGACTACCTTATCGGTTGTCTATTCACGAAAACGAAGAGATCAAACAACAAGTGCAAGCACTCCTAGAAATTGATTTTATTGAACCTTCTGTTTCTGCCTATTCCGCACCTGTTTTGTTGGTACAAAAGAAGGATGGTTCCAAGCGTATGGTTGTCGACTATCGATTGATCAACATCAAAACGATCAAGAACAGATTTCCGTTACCAGTCATCGACGATTTTTTGGCACAAATCGGTTTTAGTAAGGTTTTCAGTAAACTAGATCTTATGTCATGTTATCACCAGATTCGCATTCATCCTCCAGACCGAGAAAAGACGGCCTTTTCGACGAAATGGGGTCACTACGAATTCTGTGTCATGCCCTTCGGTCTTACCAACGCTCCTGCTAGTTTCCAATCTTTCATGAACCAGATTTTGGGACCCTTCCTCGACAAGTTCGTTGTTGTTTATCTCGATGACATCCTCATCTACAGCAAAAACATGAAAGAACTCCGCCTGGTCTTGAGCAAACTACGCGAACGCCGCTTAGTTGCAAAGGCTTCGAAATGTGAATTCTTCCAAAGTCCCGTCTCCTTCCTTGGATTCACAATATCAGATAAAGGCCTTTCCGTCCAACAAGAGAAAGTCCGAGCCATCAAGGATTTCCCCATTCCTTCCGTCCCAGTGGACGCCATGCGGTCCCTTGGTCTTGCGAACTTCTATTGGCGTTTCGTACCTCACTTCTCGGATGAGTCATGCACGTATGCGACATACGCCCTCAGCAAATCTCCATGGGCTCTCTTGCAGCAAGCTTCGTTCGAAAAGTCAAAATACCTTCTCATCATAGCCGACCTTGAAAAAGAGTACATGCTTACGAGCGAGGCTAGCGATAGCTGTACTGGAAAAATACGACCGAAATACGAAGTTAGGTGTTGTTGATTATTTCTCTAAGAAATTCCAAGGCGCCCAATTCAACTACAGTGTTCAGAAAAAGGAATTTCTCAGTATCATGGAATCCTTGAAATTCTTCCGTTACCTACTCTTGGGACGACATTTCACCCTGAAGACTGACCACTTCTAATTGACCTATCTGCAATCTCCAGCGCGTGCTCCGCAGAAGCGTATTGCCCGCTGGCTTGACATCCTTGCTGAATACGACTTTAGTATCAACCACATTGACGGCAGTTGCAGTTCGAATGTTTTGTTACATGAAGTATAGTCAAATATGCCGATCTCAGTATAAACTCTTGTTTTTTTTTTGTTTTTTTGCTTTCGGATTTGATTGCTCTATCCACATGCCCCATACAGCATGTGCCGAATGGTTTGTATCTTCGCCTCCCTCAAAATGATATCCTTGGGGACATCGACTTTATTCGAGCGTGCAACACTCGACCGCAGCATTGAATTCATAGACTCCTCTAAACCAATCAGTTAGCGTTACTCCAAAAGCTTCTCTTCAATAACTTACCAGTTTCAGTCATGTAGCCGGTGACCGGCCCAAACCGCTCGATCCAGTCTAGCAGGTAAGGTTGCTGAGGCGCTAAGTCGAACTTCTATTGCATCTATTCAGGTTACCATCGACCCCAGTGATACTCTGGTACAAGATATCACTCCGCTCTACTCTCGCGACCAATTCTTTGGCCCAGTTTGCACAGCGCTTCAGTCCGCAGAGCCAGCACCAAAAGAAATCCGCCAATACGTCAAACACTTTCGTTTATACGAACACGCACTCTATTTTGTTGCTACCGTTGCCCAGGAAGACAAGAAATGGCGTCTCTGTATTCCGAACGGACCCCAGCATACCCACCTGATGAAGGAATACCATGACATATCACATAGTAGTCATTTTGGTCCCTATCGTACCTATGTCGCACTGTCGTCTGCCTATTATTGGTTCAAAATGTTTCGTTCTGTTAAGCGATCATTACCGCATGCGAGGTCTGTCAACGATCCACTATATACATCAACCTTCCGGAGGACTACTCAAACCACTTGAGATTCCAGAAAATCGTTGGTCGTCAATTTCCATGGATAGCTCATCACTGGTCTTCCGCTATCCGCAAGTTTCGACACAATTTTAGTCGTTATTGATCGTCTTACGAAACGCGCGCACTTCATTCCTACGACAAAGACTTGTACGTCTCTCGAAATTGCCAGACTTTTTCTCAACAATGTCTTCAAGCTACATGGTGTTCCGACTTCGATCGTTTCTGATCGTGATATTCCGTTTTGTTTCCGACTTCTGGAGCTGCTTTCAACAAATCTTGGGAGGCGCTTCGAAAATGTCTACGCCTAACCATCCTCAACTCCATCGTCAATGGCTTGTCACGTTCCTAATGTATGGATCATCACTACGGGTGGTACGACTATCTTGTAATCGTCGAGTTCGGCTACAACAATTCGCTACAAGCGTCTATCGAAACTACTCCATTCATTGCAGACTTGGGATACGCTCTGCGCCAACCAACATTCAAATCTACGCTATCTATCGAACCTTACTCAGCTCATGCAGAAGGACTAGGCGACAAAATGAAAGCGATTCTCGTCCGCACTCCAGACACGATATCCGACTCCCAACGAGCAATAGAAATACAACCAATCGCCACTGCTCCGACGTCCATTATCAAGTAGATGATATGGTTCTCGTGCACCGCGAAGCACACCGCACACGCGGGGAATATACAAAGATTCTACCGGTATATTTTGAACCGTATATCATCGTCAAAAAGATTGACGATAACGCCTACGAGTTGGATTGTCCCAGCATGGACCGTCGTCATCGCGTCGTCAATGTTCGGTTCCTTCGTCAGTACGTTCCTTGCTCAGACGGTTATCCAAAAGAAGTTCCCCGAACCGAGGTGGAGGCCATTCAACGCGCATCCGAGATTTCTGCTATCGTAGGCTTCGATCACGCATTCCAAACTTTAGATGTGTACTGGCTCGACTGTCCTCCAGGTCATTCAACCACAGTTACCAGGGCCTTCTTCACTGATAACGTTCCTCCCGAACTTCACGACTCTATCCGAACCTGTGGCTCCGTCTTAGGTGGGGGAGGGTGCGAGGAATCGACTCTTGATTATCTTCCAAATCAACCAACCTATAGTCACGGCGTTTGTTTACCTTTTTATTTAATTTCAATTATGATTGTTTACTTCCAAGTGTGATCTCAACGGTCTCAACGGTTATCCCTAGCACACTTGTCACTAACACACTCATCACATTAATTTTGTTTACTTATTTTGTTTTCTGTCGTTGTTGTATGAGGGCGCCTCAAGTATAAGTATGGAGCCGTCCGTCATGGTCGTATTTATTCATTCTTGGTAATAACAATTATTCATATCATACTTTCCGCGCTTCCACTCTCAGGACTCCGCTCTCTAACGAATCCCTTTCTTACCGCTTTCTATCAGCTCGAGTATCCGAGTCTCATAGACCCAAACTCTGACACTGCGATCATTGGAGTTTCCCCCTATCGGGAATGCTTTGAACTTTTGTGGTTATTGGGATTGCCTCTGTCGGGTTCTACCACAAAAAAGGAAAAAAAAGGCCGTGTTCGTCTATCGTCTACATTCTATTGCATGGTTAAGCACCTATCTAAACTAGGGCTGTTCAAGGTACGATACCCGTAAGTATTTGCCAAACTGTCGACCGTATCGGTCAAGACAAAAACCTGCCGATAATCATCCGTTAAATTTTCCGGTTTAGCGGATATTGTCACGCCAGAGGCGAAGTCCTCTAATACATTACATTATTATTTCCTTATTTATTGATAGTTAGTTATAGTCCGTATGCAGCCGCAGCTATGACAGATGTGGTCCTGCGATCGTGGCAAGGGCTTTTCTAGCCGGACTTGGTTTTGTTATTACATTTACAAGGGAAGACTGTTGAGTCCAGGCTCAACTGAGGCCAGTAGTACCCACCAATCCAAAAACTGGCGATAATTATCCGTCAAATTATCCGCCATGAAAACAAAAAGTGACGGTTTGACGGTTTGGCGGATCCGATATTGCCTATTGCCGCCTTAGTACGAGAGCTTATATAATATAGAGTTCTAGTTAACTAAGGAAACAAGAGGTAATAATAGGAAAAGAAACTGCGAACAACCCAGCCTTACAAGTGTAGAGGGTTAGGGGAGAACTCTGGACTAAGCGTTCAAACTTGCGACACTACATTTGATCATCAGGTCATCTATGTACAACGCGGGATTCTCCCAAAGTTGAGGCAGTGTGTTAATAATAAAAGGTGAATCACAAACTAATTCGCGCCAATTGTTTTCAATAACTGAAAAAAATGATTCCAACGAAACGGATATTAACTCATTCAGATTTAGAGAAATTTGAGTCGTCGAATACATACATCGAGATATTAGGATTCATTGAAGGTTTAAATGACGCGATCATTGGAGTTCCGAATTCAAAATTCCCAGCTGGAAATGATATAATCACAAAACTGTTAAAGCTATTGGATGATATCACAAATATTATTGAATCATTCCCGGCACTTGATAATGAAAAGTCGCGGTTTGGAAATCCTGGGTTTAGGTTGTTTTTTGACGGCGTGAGCTCAAAAGCACAAACTTTACTATGTACAATAATCGACGATGAAGAAGTGTCGACATATCTTACAAATAGTTTTGGTGACCGAGAACGAATCGACTATGGATCTGGACACGAACTCAATTTTCTCTGTTTTCTATATTGTCTTTACAAACGAGACTTGATCCCAATCGATGGCAGTGTGATGAAGGTGTTTAATAAATATATCTCGATAATGCGCATCTTGCAAACTAAATACTGGCTTGAACCAGCTGGCTCGCATGGCGTATGGGGCCTAGACGATTATCATTTTCTTCCATTCCTTTTTGGGTCTGCACAACTTCGAACTCACAAATATCTTCGCCCGAGATCGATACATGATCCGGATTTGGTTGATATGTATGCTAGTGAGTACATGTACTTATCAGCTATCAAATTTATCAACGGAGTGAAATCCACAAGTTTGAGGTGGAGTAGTCCAATGCTTGATGACATCTCAGGCGTCAAGACATGGGATAAAGTCAATTCAGGCATGATCAAGATGTATAAGGCTGAAGTTTTAGGTAAAGTCCCGATTATGCAACACTTCATGTTTGGTAGTTATTTACCTCTGGATATGGTTGCTCATCGGGAGGGACATATACATTCTACATATGGAGATTGTTGTGGGATTAAAGTACCAAGTGCTGCAGCTGTAAATGCAGCTACCACTGGTGATGGGTTCAGAGATGTATTTAGGGTACCGTTTGATTGAATAAAAGTCTAAACTAGTTATCGTCCAAATCAGACTCGGTTAATGTTCTCGGTACTTGTTCGAAAACTTTTTGATGTTGCTCGAAATCAGGGAAAACACTGCTACCGAGATTATTAATTACCTCCGTTACCTCAATCGCCAAATCAGCCCGGGTTCTTTTAAGCTTGTTAATTTGAGTAGAATTAACCAGGCAAATTACCAACGGCTTTAAAGATTTAAAAATATCCATCCCAATCTCGCCGGTTCGCAGTGCTGCGTAGGTAATCAACGGAAACAATGCCATAAAAAACGTAATCATCCAAATCGATCTGATCTCCGGAAATAACTGATACTTGTAGGAAATAAACGTAGCAAGTAGCGCGTAGAACCAATATAAAGCTGGTGCAAATCCAAGCGCGACTAAAATCTTCCAGGTCGCAATTACATCTCTGGCTTGAATCTTTACACTCGAATTCGCCAACGCTTGCTTGGCCTTGCTTTTAGAAATTCGAGACGTTGTGATAAAAACCGGTGCAAACAAAATCGTCCCTGGCAACGCACCGATTGACAACACAAGTAATTTGGCTGATCTGTACAACAACTTTCCAAGAATCTGGGCGGTAGAAAAACTTGCATACTCAACTTGGTGATCCAGTAATCCGAGCTGGCCTAATTGCTTATTATACGACATCACCGCTTCTCTCAAATGCACAATCCTTGGATCATCTTTGTAATGGGTGTAGCCAATAATCAACCTCCGATTCATCTCCAACACCAACGACAACGACAGCTTGGGTTTTCCTCGTCCCGGTGGTTTGTATAATCTCCTAGCAGCTTGAACCACCATTAACGTATCATAATCCTCTGAAGTCACAGTAACTTCGGCAAGTTTACCAGCAATCAAATCCATAAGCTGCCCTATGGCTTCCCTATGATTTCCCTCAATATATAGCGCTACAATGTCCGCGGGTACGCTAAACGGCGATCCAAACTCCACTACAGCACGAGATCGAAATTTGTTAGGGTGGAAGTAGTTCATACCACAAGGCACAATCTTGAGGTCGCAGGTTGGATCCTTCTCCAGTGTCCCAAGAGCCATTATCGCCACGCCAGGCTTCAATGGTAGCAATCCAGGCCGATCATGAGACCCTCCCTCAGGAAAAATACCAATACAACCACCTGAATGAAGTCGGTGGTACACTGACTCGTACATCTTTCCCTGATCTACTTTCGGCGCGTGCTTGAACGGTAATCGGTCTGTACATAACTTGTCAGTGCCAACTTGCTTGATAGGCTTCTTTAAAACCAATTCCTCATCAGAAACAATCCTATCAATTGTAGCGCTCCCAAGCTTGGTACCGATCGAAAACAAGCCGTTGGGTGTGCAGTCCTCGGTGAACACCGTGCCCTGGCCCTTGATGATCTCTGGATGGTCTTTGTCACCAATATACACTTTCCCCCGGCACGGCTTGAGCATATCCTGGGCTCTCCAGACGCCGATCGACATGATGCACCTCGCCATTGTTCCCACGAACTTCCTCTGCATGCTAGCCTCCGCGACCAAGAACGACAGCCTTCTGCCTGCATTCTTAAACACCTGGCCCATCAGCACCACCCCGTCCACGAACTGGTTCGCATGAGGAGCTGCCACAAACAGCACTGGCCCGGATCTTGGGATCCTGTACGCGCCTCGAGATTTGATCTCGCGGAAGAACCAGTTGATCGTTACTAGGCATCAATCAGCACTGCTTCCCCTCACAACCCGCATCAACATACCAGTCAAGTACCACACCACGAAATCATAAGCAAAGCTCGCCCACGAGCGCTCGGTATCTACAGACCTGCTCTCGCTTGCTCCCGCCATTATGCACAGCTCAGGATCACCAACTGCGAGCTCACTGCCGTTAAGTATGAGCTGGGATTGCAAAGTCATATTGCTCGCTTCCAACGTACGCCGCCCAACCGGGCTCCGCGGAAAAGTCACGTGCCCACCCACAGCAAATGATGCAGCGCTATTCACATTCTATTGGTAGTTATGTTTAATAGATAATCATTCACTAAATATATACTATAGCAATACATAGCGAACTAACCGATATTTAAACGACACAAATAAAACACAACGCAACAGCACAAACAAACACAAACGTTATAAAAAAAAAGAAGAGACGCCCAGTTTGAAATTCATGTCAGGCTAGTTTTATATACGACCCGTTTATTCCGCAGCTTCCTTGCTGTTCTTGACATAGTCGTCGTAGACAGTCACTGCCTCGTCGATCTTAGCCTTGAGAGCCTCGTCATCGTCAAGCAGCCCCAACAACTCAGTGTTGTCCATCTCAAGCAACATTCCAGTGATCTTGCCAGCAAGCTCAGGCTGCGACGCTTCGATCTTGGGGTACAAGGCCTCGCCGAGAATTTGTTTCTGTGACTCTGGTGCAGCAGCAGCCAATGAAGCGGCAGTAATAGCACCTGGTGCAGCAGCTTCGGGAGCAGCAGCTGGAGCAGGAACAGCAGCAGCCAAAGCAGCGTTCTCGTCAGCAACACGCTGCTGGTGACCACCATGCTGCCCCCCACGGCCACCTCTGGCACCTCCACGAGCACCAGCAAATCCACCGCGACCTCCGCGACCAGCTGGGCCGCCTTGGGGAGCACCCTGGGGAGGCATACCAGGAACTGGTGGGTAACCGTTGTACATAGGTGGCATACCATACATCTGAATTGGTTGGCCGTTAGGACCAGTAGGAACACCACGAGGAGCCCATTGCTGCTGAGGAGGCATACCCTGACCTGGGCGAGGAGGCATACCACCCTGTTGCAAAAGAATCTGAGCGTTTCCGCCGGGGAATGGCATACCACGGCCACCAGTGGGGACACCAGGTGGCATGAAACCGCCCTGCTGTTGAGCGGGGTTGTAGAACATGGGGCTCGGCAAGTACTGGCCAGGTAATCCAGTAGCAGCGGCCTGCTGCTGAAGACGCAGCTGGTTGCGAGCCTGTATCTGCTGCTCGAGTTGAGACTTGCGGACATCCTTGCGCTGGGCAAGTGCAACGTAGAGTGGCTTACCGTTAAGCATACGCTGGTTCATCTCAGTGACAGCCTTGGTGGCCTCGTCAGGAGTAGAAAAGCAAACAAAACCGAATCCCTTGGATTTGCCTGCCTCATCACGCATAATCTTGGCAGACGTGATAGTACCGTGTTCGGAGAATTCTTCACGGAGCTTGTCATCGTCTACCTCGTCATCCAAGTTCTTGATGTACAAGTTTACACCCTGGTACTTCGAAATCTTCTCAAGACGAGCAGCCTCGTACTGCTTGCGAAGCTCCTCCTCACGCTCGTGCTTCTTCTGGGCACGGCCGACATAGAGCTTCTTACCCTTGACGTCCAAGTCATTGAGCTCATCAACAGCCTGCGAAGCAGCTTCGTGAGACTCGTAGTTGACAAATCCAAATCCACGGGACTTTCCTTCCTCATCCTTAGCGAGAGATATCGAAGTAATGGCACCGTACTTGGCAAACAAATCCTTGAACTCCTCGTCAGTGACCTCGGAGTCGATATTCTTGACGTAGACGTTGGTAAAGTTGGCCTTCATCTCTTCAAACTTGGACTGGCGGTCCTTCTTAGCAATATGGTGGCCGACAAACACCTTCTTATCGTTCAAAAGCATACCGTTGACGTGCTTGATAGCGGCTTCGGCAGCCTCGGCAGTCTCGTAGTGAACGAATCCATAACCGCGGGATTGGCCATACTCGTCGACAGCAACCTTGCAGGACAAGATGTTACCGAAAGCAGAGAAAGTGTCGTGGAGAGCCTTGTTGTCGATCGCAATGTCCAAATTCTTGATGAAAACGTTACCAGCGCCGGTCTTGCGGAGCGAAGGGTCACGTTGAGACCACATGATTCTGCAAGGCTGGCCCTTGATAGAAGAGTAATTAAGCTCCTCGAGAGCACGCTCACCGTCAGCAACATTGTGGAAGTTAACGTAAGCATATCCGAGCGAACGGCGGGTGATAGCGTCTCTGCAGACACGGATAGAAGCAACGGATCCAATTGGGTTGAAAAGCTCGAAAAGCATAGCCTCAGTCACGGTGGGGTCAAGCTCACCAACGTAGAGCGAAGCAGAGTGCTGGCCCTGGTTGACACCAGCAGCGAGAGCCGACTCGTCGGTGGTGGTCTCGGCAGGAGCATCGCCGTCGGCAGCAGCAGGCTCGGCAGCCGGGGCGGCAGCGGCCTCAGTGGGCTCGACGGAGAGGTTCTTGAGATCCTCGGTAGCGGAAGCAACAGCAGCGTCAGACATATCTACCATTAGCAAACGTCTCTCAAAAAAATGAAGTCGTAGGAATATGCGTACTGAATGTGTATCAATTCAGGGACTGTAGATGATGTAAATTTGGCCTTGAACAATTTGCAAGAAAACCAATAAACCAATGATTCTGAGATTACGACGACTGAAAAAGAAAACAATCGGACAGCGAATCAGAATAAAATAGACCAATAAAGAAGTAAAAAAAACACCCAAAAGCCCGCGATGAACTATGAACAAAGATTTTTGCTTGTGTAAACGAAGAGGGAGAAAACGTGTGTCGAATATTGTTGTGTGTGTGCGTGCTAATGTGTCTTTTTTCCTTATTTTAAAATTTTTTTGGGAATTTTAAAAAGAATAAGAAAGAGCTTTGTAGATGCCGGTGATGACAGTTTTTGCGTGTAGGTTTTGAAAAGGAGGAAAGATTTCGAGGCCAGTGCGACTTGGGAAGAAAAAAAAAAAATTTTGACCGGGACGAACGAATCGCGATGACCACGCAGAAATTCAACTAGGAACCAGGACGGCATTACTAAGCCAGTTTTATTTTTTATATTATTCGTTGTAGAAACTAGATTGTTTTATCTTTTTTCCAATTTATAGACAAATCAAAGATCAGATAGGTAAGCTATGGGCAACTTGCACATACATGCCATATTTTGACGATTATGCCATAACTTGCACACCGCACACCTAGGGCTTTAGGGTATATTAACTACTTGGTAAAACAATAAATATGCACGACATTTATGGGTTTATATATACAACAATACAACGACAGTCGGTCTGATTTATACAAAACAAGTTGGCTGTTCACCTTGTGCTCATGCTTTATTTCTCAATCTTCCGCTTCTCGGCCCGCCTCAGTTTCCGGCGCTTGCGCAGTTTATGTCGCTTCATCATGAGCCTCCGCTTGCGCTTCACCGACGTCAGCTCGAGGTTTTCTGGGGAGCCGGTTGCAGAATCTGCAAGCTCATCATCTTGAGCAATTCTCTCCCGTACCTTGCTATCGATCTCTGCTGAGTCAGCGTTACCCAGGACCACGAAGCAGCGGAAATTAGAAAGTTCTTCGGGTAATTGCCCATCTGCACTCTCGAACCGCAGCTCCACAATCTTGCCCTCGGCAGTGAGTTCGTTACCATTGCCAGTCTCTGCTTCTTCGGCATCGATATTCTCCTCGGTACCGGGTGCTGGTGGCGGTCGCATCGATCGCATCTGCTCCGCAATCCGAGGCGGCAGGCCCTTAAGAATTGAGCTATCGGTGGCACCGGCACTGCCAACCACAGGTGCAGGTGTAAGACCAAACTCTTTTCCTTGCTGAACGTAGTCAAACATTTCATCCAGATTGACCCGGTGATAGGGCGAGTTTCGCTGAGACTTGTCGTCAAGATATAATGGACGAAACCCCGCAAAAAATGAGTCGTAAGCCAGGTCTATAATTGCATTAGAATCACAAAAGTGTCTTAATCCGAGTAAATTATTATCCTTACTTGATCGTGTGATATGGTCTGTCGACGGCACTTGCATCTGCATGTTTTGCGTCTCGCTCTCGTTCATTTTCTTCATACCCGCGCCCTTGCCAGATTTTGACTTTGACGACGATGATGAAGAAGACGACGAAGAGTATCTTCGAGGTCTACCTCCTCCTAACTTCATCTCTAGTTGTCGTTCCGAGGCAAACATCTGACGTGAGGCGATGGCATTGCCGCAGTTCCCGCGAACCGCCGTTCGTGCAAGACCCTGTAGTGCTGTTCGACTGAGCATCATAAATCACTAGCTCTTTGTAGAGCCTAATGTAATACCAATTCTGCCGAAGTCGAATAATGCGGAGGATATTTCAACTGTGGTGCCACGATGCATTTGCTCGAATTCTCGGAGTCGAGAAAAAAACTGCACCGGGTAAACTTCATGCGACCTACATTATACATAGTCAACTTGACGAATAACTGTGTAACTACTTCGTATTTCAGTCTATAAATCTATATACATTCGCTGATAATACATCGATGCCAATTTGGCTATCTATACAGTATACAACTCTACTCTAATAAAGACTGCGAAACAGTCTCGTATAGCTTGTTGTAGGCCTCCTTCAACCTCTCGTTCTCTTGCCGAAGCTTATCCATCTCAGGCTTCACTGCTTCATCATCTTGGGCTTGAACTGCCACCGGTGCAGCCATTAGATGCTCATCAGATAATGAATATGACAATGATTCCCCTCCCAATTCCGCGATTGAATATGTAGCGTGTGCTTCATCTTGGCCCTCGATAACGATAGACACATCATGAGCCTTGAGAGGGTGCACGACCGATGAATGACCTAGTGATGGAAAATTTTCAAATACACAAGCAGGCAATCCTTGAATTATCTGCACGTCATAAGCTTGCTCCCGTTTGACACCGGCCACGTTTTTTAGCACTTGTCTAGTCGCGATATCCCATATTAGAACAGACCCATCTTCAGAACCAGACGCGAGCACTGTACTATCAAAGCTCAGAGCTAACGATAAAACAGCTTTTGAGTGATGCGCAAATTTAGGACATTCTTCTGCTGAAACTTGCACCAGCCTTCCCAATCCACCGCTATACTCTATGGTATTCCCAGGCGCCGACCTGTACATGTCAACCATGTAAATCTCCCCGGATTTTGTGCCAGCATATAAAGCTCGCTCGGCTGAATCAACAACAAGTGATGTAGCAGCTGAAGGTAAAACTATTGTTGAGATCAAGCGCAGATCAACTCCGTTCCAAACGCGCAAGCTGCCATCCTCAGACGCAGTGTACACCCTCGAATCAAATGCAGGACCGTATCCGACATGAATCCCCGTAATTTTTAAACTATGTGAGTTAGCGGTAGCAATAGGCTTAGCTCCCGTACCCTCCGTAGAAGATGTAGTCGGAGACAGGAGATCAGCTGTACGCCACGACAGTATCCGAGTGTCACCAGAAGTATACAACACAGCGTCGTCAAAACTGAATGCCACATTTGAAGTAGTGTCATAATGTACTTCACGGTACACAAAGCATAATCCGGAACTGAGTTCCCAAAGCAACAACTTGCCAGTCTCAGTGCCTGCCGCCAAAAGGTGCCCAGATTTCGACGCTGTAATGCACGACAACGGCTCGGGTACATGTAGCTTCTGAACCGGTGCGTCCTTGCCCGGAATATATACATTTAGTAGTGGTTTTCCAGCCTGGGCCGCCACAAACGCTGATGTACCTGGAATCATACATATCCGTCTGCAATGAGAAATGTTCTGCTTGAAATTTCGTAAAACTGCCGGTGGGTTTGCAAGCCTCGTCAGCGTCAACGAGCCATCTGGCTTAGAACCTGTGTGTATGTTTCCAATAAGTAAATATTCCTCTTCCATTTTTTGTAATAGTATTAACCTCAACTGGTGAACAATGTATGTTTTTGCTTTTGAAATTTTTGTCCTTTTTTATATGTGGGACAAACGTGCGGCGACACGGGCGGGGGGAAAATTGTTGAAATTGTTGAAAGCATTCAACAGCTATTAATTGTTGATTTCTTCAATAAAAAACAAAATATAATTGCTCAAACAAAATGACGAGTATAATTGCAACTGTATTGTCTAGAGACGATATTACTCAACAGCAAGTGACACCGCTTGTGGAGCTTTTCAAAGGCGAGGGCATCATCATCGTCAAGCCTCGAGTCCTCTCCAGTCGATGTATCGAGTACGCCTTGTCGGTTCCAACTTCGATTGAATTGACAGAACTCAAAGTCAAGCTCAATAAATTATCGACCGAAATTAAGGTTGATGTGGCGTTGCAGCTCGATGATGAATACAGGCGTAGTAAGAAATTAGTCGTGTTTGATATGGACTCAACTTTGATACAACAGGAAGTTATTGACATGATTGCCGCATACGCAGATGTTGAGGACCAGGTTTCGGCGATCACGTCACTTGCAATGAACGGAGAAATTGATTTCAATGAGTCTCTTCGGCGACGAGCATCATTACTCGAGGGTGTGACGTCTTCCGTATTCGAGCAGCTCAAGAGCAAAATTGAATTAACCCCAGGCGCCAAGGATTTGTGTAAAGCTTTAAAGAAAGATGGATATAAACTAGCCGTGCTCAGCGGCGGCTTTATTCCGCTTGCATCATGGCTGAAAGACCAGCTTGGATTGGACTACGCTTTTGCAAATACTTTAGAAGTGTCCGAAGACGGATTGTCATTGACAGGAAAAGTTATTGGCGAGATTGTCAACGCTGAAAGAAAAGCAATTTTGCTCAAGCAGATTGCAGAGAAAGAGGATATCGAGCTCAAAAAGGTAGGTTGTATAACTACCTGTTTCGGTAGTTGTATACTAACGTTTAGTCTGTGGCCATCGGAGATGGCGCAAATGATTTAGTCATGATGCAGACCGCCGGGTTTGGGATTGCATTTAATGCTAAGCCGATAGTACAGGAGAAGGCTCCAGCACGACTCAACTCACCGACATTGTTAGATGTTTTGTATATTCTTGGTTACTCAGAGACTGAACAGAAAAAGTTGCTTAGTTAGAACAATTGTCATTAGAAGCTGATATATGCAAATAATTAAATCTTGAAATAGAGAAATTAATTCACGTAAATGCGCGCAGATGGCTCATTCTAGTATAATTTTATAACTACGGGTACTCAAAAAAAATGTATATATATACCCTATAGTCTGCCAAAAACAAACCCAACTGAATGACAAGGTGCTCAGGAGGTAATGGCACGTACATAAGGGACCGTGATGTTTATTCGGCCAAAGAATTTTAAAAGACATCGTATGGTGGCCAAGGATGGTCATTGGTCGAGTGGAAGACCCGTTGGGTCCTTGACGAGATTTAGCCGATATAAAGGCAGTGAAATCGTTACAGCTCTATTGGGATCGATCTTGATAGTGGTAATCAATAATCTGCTTGAACAGCCGCCTAAATGAAGAAGACCACAAGCGTAGAATATGTATAAATGATGACTTCAGTTATACAAAGAATATGTTATAATATTAGTATTTGATGACACATGATCCAAACAATTTCGGAAATATAATTCAGGAACAAAGAGGAGCTGTCGAGGATACATGGAATTGTTCAACTCATATTAGCGCTTGATATAATTCCTATCCAATTCAACCTGTTGAATCAACAAAACTCGACGTAGTTCAAATTGGTACTCAATCTAACGTTACTCAATCCAAAAAAGCCATCATTGTTTGGCATTTTTTTTTTTATTCCGACCATTCGAAATCCAAGAAACCAAAAATCAATGTATTTGCATACACAGGCAAAACTGACGATACAAATTCAAACCGTTTTAGATATCACGATAAATAGTTTCCAATATATTACATCCGAGTAACCGACCAGCAAAGAATCCACTTCGAGTATCATCGACGGATATTCAACGATAGCAACGGTGAGTATTGACAAGAATGGTAAATTGAACCTTAAGAAACTATTGGTCTCTTGTCCAAGTATTGACGAACTTTCTATCGGTAACACTATGCAAAGTGCACCTCCTCCCATACCCAAGCGAGGTTTAGATTTGTTGCGATTAACATAGTAGTTATACAGGTATAACCAAAAAGCCAATAGAAATGCGTTCAAAACCTACCAGATGCTTTGATGAGCTTCAAGTTACCAAGATATTTTAGCTCGACACCAGCAATCGCTGCGCTCTTGCCAGCATACTCGATTGTAAAGCCTGAGTAGCCTGACAATGCTCCACAACCTTGTTCATATTGCCGCGGGCCTTAAAAACCTCAACAAACTTTGCGCGACGCGATGGATGGGGAGTGTCCTTTCTGCCAGACTCGGTTGAAGCATGTTTGAGCTGTTTGAGAACAGCATCGGTTGGCTTTAGCTTTTCAGAAAAATAAACCAGCCAAGAATTTCGGCGCCAACTTCCTTATGTGGCGGACGAGACTCGATTCGAGATTGAGCCTATAGAGGATTCTGTTTAGTGATCGCAGTCCCCGCTTCACTCGAGCGGTTCACAGCAAAGAAATCGGAAATTGTCCCTACAGTTAATGACTAAGTGAGTAACATGGGTAATATCAGTAGTTACTATCACAATTCTAATGTTGAGATGTATGTTACCCTTGAAATGGACTCCATAGAATATCCTATCGGGTGGTCACAGCAACAGCCTATGCTTCTGTCGAGGAGTTGAACCACCAAGAACCCGGTAAGTTCTCCTAGTGTCTAATTGCGATTGTTCCTCGTTCAAAGAAAGATTCGACATGGATGGCTTCAACAGCACGCGGCTCGAGGGCGGTTATTGTTGTCATTAAGCTTCTCACCGCAAATGCATCCCAGGACGACTTTTCAGCCTTTAAATATATCAGTAGCAGACAGAATGTAAGAAATCCATAAATGTATTCCTGGGCTTTATTGATCGCCTAAATCAAGCACGCCTAGGTTCCCAACGCCAAGTCCATCGATCCACCAGTTTAGACACACTCCAAACTAGGGATCTATCTCATCAAGGAAGGCATAGTAAAACTTAAGCAGCTGAAAATTCTGAAAAGCAAACTTATTACAGCTTTGTGATCTGTGGTGGTATACAGGCACCGAGATCAAGGGTGAAGATGTGCCATCGACGAAGCTTTTGGCTAGATATGTAAACATTGCGTGAGATGTAAGGCACATAATAGAATTATAGACAAAATTAGATAAATAGAACGTAAATTAAGCAATGCGTGAGGTAAATCGTACCTAGATCAAATGCTCGAATCTAGCTTGACTGGAACACTAAGCTCAGAATAGGTATGACTTGAATTTGCAAGTGTGCAAGTGTATCGCACCCACAAAAAAAAAAAAAAAAAAAAAAAAAGTTTCATTATTACGCCCAATCTGCCAGCGCCTGCAACAACTTTTTTTTCGTCTGATAGATTTCCTATAATAAAATCATTCAAGACGGATATCTAAATTTCAGTCCGTATAAACCGACTTTTCAATTTATGAGTGCGGGTTTGAAGTTAAAAGATTGAGAGCCCATCATTAACCGACATCCGGGTAGTTCTGACGCGTTCAAAACGCGCACCCCACGTACAGAGACGATTCACTATGAAGGTATATTTAATTCTTTCAAGGTTAAAGATAAGAAGAAGGTCAATCTTACGGGTATATATATCATTGGGTTACGAGTTTTAGTTTTTTAACTTAAGTTTCAACTATCTTTGCTCAACCGTTCGACAGCACGCGATTAGACACAATAACATACAGATCTATTCATGAAGTTGCCGACCAATGGTGAAATAAAACCAAAACCTATAAAAAACCATAAAAGGGAAACAAAGACTTGTGTAATGGTATTAATTGGCGCTCCGAGTTGCAAATCGATCAAGGCTCAAAAACACGCTCGGTCAATATCGGAGGATAACAACGAAGATCAAGATATTGTTGCCAGGTTGCATGGTTGTATAGCTCATAGGATTACATATATAGCAAACCTTCCATCAAGTCACGATTTAAAAGTGTTTGGTGGTACTTTATCTGTTTGTCTGGTTGGGGTAATCTCATCGATACATGACACTATATTTACCAAAAATGGTTCAACTATAGATCGATTCGAGCTAGTCGATTCATCTTTACAAATACATAATTATGCTGCGACAGCAAGCTTGGATAACAAAGCTCCCTTAATTATAACTGTGTGGGATTTGAAGTGTTTTGTTGCAGATGAGATCAAGTTGAAATTAAACACCGGCGACGTGATCTACATTGAGAACGCACTCATTCGAGAAAGTGCATATACTCCCGGATTCGTCTCATGTACTACAATAGGAAACAAGACAAGAATTATACCACTGCAATATGCTGATGGTTTTATATCAAACGACAGAAATCAAGACAATGCTACAGCTTTTCAAATGAATGTACTGAAGTTGGTGAAAAGATTAAGACCATGGCGCAGTTTCATTCAAAATCGAGCAACATTATTGTAACGTATCTCATTAATACTTATTAACAAGTTCAAAGGCATTGCAGCGGATCGAATCAACAATCACAGACATGTTAAACGTCAATACAAAATTACTACTAGCAAAACAAAAAAAAAAAAAAAAAAAAAAAAAAAAACCGAACGCCCTATTAAGAATCATGCAGAATCATCAAAGTAGAAAAAAAAAAAAAAAAAAAAGAAACCTACTCGGAATCATATCTGAATACGGGTTTGGCAGGAATTTTGTATTGCTCAAACTCAGGGAATAATTCCGGACCAAGATTGTTGATCATCTCTGTCACTTCTGCTGATAGTTCCTCTCTAGTCTTTTTTAATTTTGCAATCGCATTCGTATTGGAAGGATTTAAACATGTGAGTAACGGCTTCAATGACTTTGAAATATCCATTCCAATCTCGCCAATCCGAAGTGCAGCAAACGATAACATCGGAAGTAAAATCATGGCCGCAGCAGTAATAAGCCATACAGGACGAAACGAACGGAATAGGTCATACCGCCAGGTGATCCATGTCGCCATCAATGCGTAAAACCAGTAAAGTGCAGGAGCAAAACCCATTCCGACCAAAATTTTCCAAGTAGCAATAACATCGCGAGCTTTAATCTTAACAGTAGATGCAGCCAGTGCTTCTCTAGCCTTCTTATTTGAAATTTTCTTAGTGGTGATAAACACCGGAGCAAACAGAATCGTACCTGGGAGTGCACCAAGCGCTAATACAACAAGCTTGGCAGAGCGATAGATCAGTTTCGCCAAAATAACCGGTGCCGACAATTTAGCATATTCGACCTGATGATCAAGGATCCCGAGATTGCGTAGCTGGTTGTTATAATCGGCGACTGCTTCACGAAGATGAATAATACGAGGGTCATCCTTGTAGTGAGTATAGCCAATAACCAGCCGCCGGTTCATTTCAATCACGAGCGACAATGGAATTTTCTTGTGAGCGGGTTTGTAAAGCCGTCGAGCTGCCTGAATCACCATCAGAGTGTCGTAGTCAGGGGAAGTAACAGTGACTGCAAGCAGTGCGTTATTGACCATCTCAAGCAATTGCTGAATTGCTTCACGCTTCTGTCCCTCCGAGTACATTTTAACAAGTTCGTAAGGAATACTCATTGGTGCACCAAACTCAATAACAGCTCTAGATCTGAATTTATGAGGATGGAAGTAGTTCATTCCGCAAGGAACAATTTTCACGTCACACTGTGGATTAAGGTCGAGAGCACCAAGTGCCATGATCGCTACACCAGCCTTAAGCGGTAACAAATCAGGACGATCGTGAGAACCTCCTTCTGGGAAAATACCAATACAACCGCCATCATTGATTCGTTGAAACACTGATTTGTAAACTTGAGATTGATCAACTTTTGGTGCGCATTTGTACGACACCGGTTGTGAAAGTAACGCCTGAGTAGTTACTGAATTTTTGAATGGTTTCTTGAGAATCAGTTCAGTATCAGAAACAATTGATTCAATCTCGCAAGATCCTAATTTAGTTGAGATCACAATCAAACCTCCAGGAACACATTCAGTAGTGAATTTTGTGTCGTTACCCTTAAGCACCAACGGGAAATCTTTGTTATCCATATAAATCTTTCCACTTCCAGGTTTAGTCATATCCTGTGCTCTTGATACAGGAATACTAGATACACCACGAGCCATAGCTCCAATGAACTTGCGACGCATAGATTTCTCTGCAATCAAAAAAGAGATCCTGCGACCAGACTCGTTTCGGATTTGCCGCATCAACATGATCGGATCGATGAACTGATTAGCATGCGGAGCTGCCACAAAGATTACTGGACCATGACGTGGAATACGATATGCTCCTCGAGGTCGAATCTCTCTAAAAAACAGATCGAACACGACTGCATGATTAGCATAAGAATAAACCGTTGGAATAAGTAGCCACAAAACTAACCTGATAACATCCAGATAATAGTGTCATAAACCCATGACTGCACAGTCTGCTCTGTATCAATTGACCTAGAACTACCTTTGCGATAGCCACTCATGAGTGCTTTTTTTTCTTCTGAGCCTGCTGTTGGATTCGGATCCACTGCACCGTCGCGGCTCGTCTTGTCCTGCGTGACAACCGACAGCACTGACGATGCCGGTGACGATCCAGCAACTTTTGACATTAGCTATTCCTTGAATTGCAGCCAAAACAAAAAAAATATATATATATATATTCGATGTTTGTGAGATATTGTAGAACCTGGGAAGTTGTTTCTAGATTGACGGGGCGCAGATAACCGAAGGCTCGGGTATTGGCGAGCACCCCTGAGCCACTTACAAACTCCGAATAATAGCATTCCAGGCATATTTAAACATCTACAATTCTTTTGTGTTTACTTTTTATTATAGTTATGATTTTTGTATAAGTGGGCCAATGTTTCAAATTGTCAGGCCAAACCGCAGGAATCGCTATGGCATCTACCCGACGATAGGTTCAGTCATTCGACCATTAAAACACTTTTTTCACCGTTATAATTTATTACTTAATGCATATTTTGACATTTTCCCAACCAATTATCTTCCCTAACTCCAGCCTATTTCTTTCCCAATGCACCCTTAACATCACTCTCAACCTTGGAAAAAGCATCTGAAGCCTTGTCTTCGACTTTTCTTAAAGTATCGTTTGCCATCGCCTTCATCTTCAATTCCCGTTCTTTGATATCTATTCAAAAAAGTGTAAGTCCTCTGTTCAACTTATATAAAACAATGGTGACCATATTCAGCGCTGCTTACTATCAGGATGATCATCTTGCCACACATTAGGACCTTCTTTCGAAGCAGCAATCTTGTAATGGTCGGCACTACCACTGCTGCGACCAAACCAATAACCCATTCCAATCACTCCGGCTGCGACCGCAATACCCAACAAGTAAATTTCTGGATCCCGACGAGCGAATCGGTTGATTTGTCTGACGTTCTCTTTGGCTGTAGTAGGCATATTGAAATGTTGATATATATATATAACTATCAAATCAAGTAACTAATTGATAACACAGTCAGTTGTACTGAACCTTTTCTCAAAAAATGTCAACCCCCAGCGAGGATCATTCTTCGTATTTATATAGACTTTGCCCTGGCGAACCTCTAACGCTAGTCGTATGACGTCAAATCGCCTGCCGTCGACCTACCATTAGCAGAACCCTCTGAATTCAGGTAACTTTCCCCCCCCCCCCACCAGCCCACGCAGCATTAGCCACGATAATTTCTCCTCAGGTCACTTAGACAAAGCTAGCCCCCGCTTGACCTGATTTTGTTTGATTTTCGACCGAAGTTTGGGTGCCTCAATCGCTAAGGCCGTTCTTTGCCTGACGTCACCTGCTTAGCCATAGGAATGGGGTAACAAGACCACAACCAACTAGTTTGTTTTAACTATAACTAAACTATCCGAATATACCCGTACCGGGTCATGCAGCCGTTCTGCCAAACTTCTTTTTTTTTTTGGTCGCATGATGGTGGTAGAATTGCTGAAAGCGGTGGTGATGGGACACAGCCCGGGGATCGTTGACAATTCGAGCGATGTCGTAATTGATGATTGATGGGGGGGGGGGGCACACACACAAAGAGCCAGATTGTTACTAAGTTGAAGTTAGGTGATAATAACCTTTTTCTTCTATCTTTGGTCACAATTTCAATTGACGCGTGTATTATGATTTGGACCAATTGTGTCTACCACATGTAAAACGTGTACTGCTGCTGTTCCTGGTAGTTAGTCAACTTGGGGGGGGGAGCATGGCGTGGATAAGTTCTGTATTATTAGATTAGCCAATATTGGAGAGCCCAGCACCACCCCCCCCCCCATACATAAATACATACATACATATTACAGACAATCCCATTAGTCTCTAAACATTTAGACTCATTAGGCTATTTTTAGCTCAAATCTAAAACCGTAACATACACCGCATCGTGCCAGCGCGCGGCTTGGATATCAACGGCCAGGTAGCTTTTTATATATATATAGGTGGGCCATGGGAACACGTCCAAGTCAGCTTGCTCGATGTATGTTGCAATTGGAATTCAATCAAGCTCCAATTTAAAGTCAATTGATATAGAATACCTTTCAATTTTCTTTTTTTTTTTTTTTTTTTTTTTTTCTTTGGTCGACTATTTTTTTCAATGGCTCAAGTGCAACAGTCGAACTACGTTCAAGGCTATTCAAACTCGACCCTGTCTACGCACCAACGGCGTACTGCCCAGTCCGACGCAGGGTTCCTGATACCATATATCAAGCCAACCGATCATATTCTTGATGTAGGATGTGGTCCGGGAACAATTACTGCAAGTCTGGCTAGATTCGCTAACCAAGGAACCACAATTGGCGTTGATATTGCTGAAGAGGTACTGGACAAGGCACGTTCGTTATTTGCGACCACGTTTGCCGATATTCCAACTGACGGGCCGGGATCACTTAGTTTTCAACAAGGAGATGTGCTTGGAACGCTTAATTTCCCTGATGACTCGTTTGATATTGTGTTTGCTGCGCATCTGTTTGGTCATTTGCCACCACCAGATATGCCGCTCAAGGCGATATCTGAGATCAGACGGGTGCTCAAGCCTGGTGGTATAATTGCTACTCGTGACGCATTGTCTCAACATTTTTATCCTAAAAGCTGCGGATTAGACCATTCCTGGGTAGATAATCTAGTAAAAGCCGTATACAAGGGAAAACCTGCGGTGGACCTGACTCCAGAGCTGATGCCGGTACTATTTCAAAAAGCTGGATTCGAACCAGATAAGATTCAACCTGGTGCATCGACCACGATTTGTTCTGATTTCAAGTCTCGCAAGTTTCTTGCTGATCGTGCAGCTTCGCAATTGACTCAAGGCGATGTATTCCGCCAATCATGGCTCGATGCTGGTATCACCCAAGACGAAATCCAAACTACAATCGAAAATGCACAAACTTGGGCTAATACTGATGGGGCCTGGTTTGTGAGTGTGCAGTGCGAATTGTTGGCATGGAAATGAATCTATTACAAACTTTAAGGTTGGGCATCGCGCGCTGGTATAGAGTAAGACTACGAAAATATATGACATGACAATATCGCTACTATCAGATTCTTCAACTTGCTTGAATGCCAACGTTCCCGGGAATACCAGCTTCTTGTTTATCTGTTATCGCCGTTAGTTATTTGCTTTGCCGACCCCATGACGTCATCCTGTTTTCTTTGTTTAGAGCCGCACGTTTGTTTACATAACACACTTTGTGCACCCTAGCCCTAAGCTTTAACTTGGGGGGGTTTTTTTTTGGTTTTTTTTTTTTTCCTCCAGGGCAAGGGCATTGCGTGGGTTCAATGAGGCCGACGATTAATATATACTCAGGTTATCGATCTTGGTTGGTAAATAACTTTGAGATGGCATCTACAAATGGGGTATATTAGCTATCGTATTGTAGTTCGTTTACGATGCAACAAAGATTTGTATGGTTGCCGTATCGACATATCGTGAATTGCTCTTATTGTAGCTCAGATTAAGGACCCGTTGATATTACGCATATATTACAATAAGAAAAGCATTTTTTTTTTTTTTTTGGATTGATATAGGTATTGATACAAGCAAGAATAATAATAAATCAAAACAAAATTTACAGATATCTGCTGATTTTGAGTTGATTTTATTACCGGCAAAAAAAAAAAAGTTAGAACCACATTTCAAAAGAAGTTAATGTGAATGATTTTTTGTAAAACTGATTAGACGATGTTCGCACTACTACATACGTAGCTTATCCGTTTTGGGCATTTCCATTTTTTGATTAAATTAGTCTATTAATGTATTCCATATGCTTTGTAAAATACATATAATGTAATATTGCCGTCGTCGATTTAATAATCGTGTTGATGTTCATCTTTATTTTGTAACGGAAGTCCAACCTGAGTAATAATCTTCTGAGGACCAATCGACTTAATCAGTTCCAATTGTTCATCACTTTTCGCCATAAGCAATCCAACCATACCAGTAGCATTTATATTAATTCCTTGATATTCTGGATTCGCTCGTGGAGCAATGAACATCCATTTTGTAGTCATCGCAAAGTTAAAACCCATCTGAGCCTGTGCATGATCACGAAGAGCCGTCATAGCACGTACAAGTAATCCAGAAAAACGCATGATCAGATCATCGGTTGACGGATTTAGAGGGACCGGTAAAACGAAATGAGTAAATGGTAATGATGTAGACGTAATTGGTTTAACTCCTAATGCATCCCGTACTTGAGTCGGCTGGGGATTTTGTTGTAAAATATAATCAGGTATTAACTCAACATCAAGCGGCACTGGAATAAACTGGACATGCTTATGTGGTTGTGACGCACCAGCAATATGTCCACAATTATAAAACGCCAATATTTTCGAATCAGGAATTTTGGCTTGCAAACATGCCCATGTGGTCGCGAGATCTGGTTCTGATAATGGACTAGTCTGTGGTTCAAACTGAGTCGTAATAGCTAAAAAATGATAAGCCACAACCGAGAATTTGTTTAAAATTAGTGTATGATTATTGCCAATCTGGCCCAAATTTAATGACTGTTCAGGATTCTCAAACGGATCAAATTTCTTGGTTGCCACAGTTGTTTCGACATCAGGTTTTGATTCCTTGGTTGGTTTTTGAGCTAATGCTGGAACTATTCGAACTTTGAACTAATTATTGTCAGATATTTTTTTGGTCCGAGAACGCAAACCATGGGCGAACCCAACACATACTGTAAGCGGATCATCAACGACATCGACCACAGTTGATTGTGAAAATATGAGTGCGCCTGATTCGACTGCCGATTCAAATGTGGTCTTTAACAAGTGGGTAAAATTATCTGGTAATTTCAATGCCATCTTCTATAATTCTATACAGGCAATTAATTTTATTTGTAAATACATCTCGAGACTTGGTCGATTTGTTAAATTTCGATTGAATTTTAGAGTGCGGCGAGGGGGGGGGGGAAGGGTGCGGCGACCATATCAAATCGAGTTTAAAAGAGAAAAAAAAGAACTACATAAGGTTGGTTTGGTGTCGAAATTCAAAGCAATGAATTAATAAGGAAATAACTAGTCGATAAAAGATAGTAGATTCTTACTAGTGGATTTTAGCAGTTACGAAAATATGAACTCAAAATCGACCGACCACAAGTTCAACATAAACTGTAGCAATCAAAAGACTTTTGATCAGACTTCCAATAACAAATGTTTTTGAAAAAAAAAATATCGTCGGCGTGTTCTCACCTATTATCACCTTTTCTAAACTGGTGAAGCCATTGTGCTGGTATGCGATCGCATCACTGTCGAGAGAAACCGTGGCCTAGAACGAACGACCTTGACACTTACATACAACGTAATGAAAGATGACGGTTCCAAATTGCAGGTATGGAAGAAAGGAAAATTCGACCTCTCGGGGGGGGGGGGGGGGTTTGTTTCAGTCCTAAAATGGTGGATTCCAGAAGTGGTTACATTTCATTGATGTTTATGCACTCACATTTTCATGAACTCTAGGTATAATGTGATAAGCCGGTGTGCTGTTGTTATGGCAGTAATTAGATCATATTCTAAGAAAGGGGGGGGATGATAACTAGCCTTGGCATAACTACATAAGTTTTTACAGATGTGTGTATTTTTGGGCCCCACATTCCTTTACGAAGAGTCTCGGCTATCAAAGAAGGAGTACATATAACATGCAAAATTAATATTACACACATAATGTAACTATTATTAGAGAATGCAATTTGGTGGCGTTTAATCGCTCGATGACGAATCACACACACACAAAAAAAGTCAGGGCCCCCGGGGGGGATTTTCCTGGTGGGAAGGGGGCGGCGACAAGGAGAATTGATATCAGAAAGACGCCGAGAATGACAATTGGCTAAGATTGAGACAATCGAATGCAGCAAAAGGATAATAATAAAGAAGGAATAGTGTTAGTAAGAAAGTATATGAACTAGAAAAAGAGAAATATATTCAGTTGCTGTTGTTGTGGTTGTTGTTATCGCTCAATTAAATTTATATGCACCGTTTTTGTATTGTTGTTGTTGGTTCGTGCTTCGTTTCGCTTTCTCTTTGCTGATGACGACGACGACGATCCGTGACAACCTAGGAACCATTCACGATGAAATCCATCAAATTAGGTAAAGAACAATAACTAGTCTACAATATATTACAGCAGTTGATTGCTTATTATAAACTTCATCCATGTGTACACTACAAAATTACCCTCACCCTTATGCTGACCCTTTTTTTGCACTACCCCACCCCACCCCACCCCACCCTTCAAAAAAGATACATTTTTGATCCGCCGCCGTCCGTCGTCGGCTGTGGGTCTATTTATTGTTTGACAGGATCACCACCACCCATCTCCCCCTACATTCTACATATATAAACATTTTTACTCACACCCCCCCCCCCCCTTCTTCTACGATACCCATTCACACAACCATTTCTTTCTTTCTATATTTCTACATAAAATGGGCGGTCTGAGGAATAGGTCAAAGTCAACCGCGTCTCACTCGAGCTCGCTGTTTTCTCACTCGTCGCCGCTACAGGCACCCATCAACACCAACGCTGCTCCTCTTCCTCTTCCTCCGTCGTCGTCATCGTCATCGTCGTCGTTTGGTCCACAACCGTGCTCAGCCGACCACCAGGACCAGTTCATGCAGGCCAGGGCACGGTCGGCGTCGCTCCAGTCGCACCTGGTCAAGCAGCAGCTCCAACAACACTCGTCGTCGTCAACCGCAGACAACAACAACAACAACAACAACAACGACGATGATGATGATGATGATGATGATGATGCGTCAGGTCTTGACAACGACGAAGACGAGGCCGCTGCTGCTGCTGCGGGACACAAGAAAAAGCAAATTCGACGAAGAAGACAAAAAGACCCTGAGCGGCGGGGGCACCGTCGGTGGTTTTTACCCGGGATGTCGGCTACAGGCTCTGGCGGCTGCAGCTGCGAACTGGCCAAGTGAACATTGCTCGTTCTTTTCTTTATTTCTTTGATGTATGTATGTATGTATGTACATACATAAACATGTACGGAAGCCAATTGGATCTTTATCCCGGTACTTGACGACAAGATGGAAATGTCGTTGGCGACGCAAAGTTGCCAGATAACAACTAAAGCACCCCCCCCGGGCCCGATGTTTTTAAGCGAACTTACATAGAAGATAGATGGGTTGATCATAGGTTATTAATGATGTGATAGATAGTCTATATAGTATGTACAAGATAAAACTAGCACAATTAGCCCTTGTCCACAAGTGGATTTTTGTGAGTTTGGGGGGGGGGCACACGAGTGACGAAGCAATCAGTCTAACAAACAAGAACTTCCTCTGCATAAGAGATCTAAGCTGATAAATTATAAGAAGATTACTGGCATAGCAGCTGTACGATATATATCGATGCATACACAAGCTTATGGCTAATAATGAGGACGCGTCAAACCGATCTGCATTGGACTCGATGGAAAGTGCAAACAGATTAAACCCTAATTACTTATTTTTTAGTACATTAACCAGTTAAGTATTTAAGATTATTCTAATTTGGTTTGCCAAGTAGTTGCGGCTGACTACAGAACACGAGTTATGTAAACATTATTGAACGAGGGGCGAAAAGAAGGAGGGGGGGGGGGGGGGTTGGACCGACGACTGCCCGACCGTGCCCTTCCCCTTCACCATAACCCCCAGCTGAACAGACCGAACTCGGTCACAAAGCATCTAAGGATTCCGCTTTGCGATTCTGAAACTTCCATTTTTGAAGATCTTTCGCCCGGGTTAGAACCCCCCCCTCCCGGTCGATAAAAAAAAAAAAAAAGAAAAAAGAAAATCCCCGTAAACGAGAACGAGCTTCTTCGCAGTCGGTGTTCAAGCACGAAATCATCTGATTTGCTGGGGCAGAGTTCGGTCCCGGTACCGTCATATACACATAATACATGCATGTACTCATGTCGACTCGCGAGTATAATTCTGCGCCGCGCGCGCGGTTGCTATATATCACAAAACAAGTTTTGGCAGTTGCACGGATTGGGAACCCTTCCATGGGTTCTTCGTCCGTCGTCGCATAAGGGACGAAATTGTTTAGTATAGGTGGTTGTTATCTGATTCAACTATGTTAACACTCCAGAAATAATAGTAATTGCAAAAACTCCCCGTTGTGAATTATAATATACCCAAAAAAAAAAAAAAAAAGGAAAAAAAAGCAAAATAGCCTGTACTGATGATTTTTGTTTTATATTTTTTCCCCTTCTTCCACCATTTATTATGTCGTGCTGGCCACGTTTGCCAATGCATCTAGTCGGTTCATTCTGCGGAACGGAGGCAGTACCGGCGGTGTAGACTGATGATGACATGCAGTTGGCATTGGATGATGGTAAACCTGTGATTGTTGTTGTTGGTTGTGATAACTGTAGTACATCTGCGGTGGAGGTGGCAGGATCATATTCACATTACTTGTTGTTGTTGATGATGATGATGGTGGTGGTGATGTGGTCGTCACATTTGACTCGTCTGACCTGCGTCGCTTCTTGACATCTCTCTTTTGTCTAGTCGGATATTGATGAGTCCTATAATGCTGCATACAATTATCTTGTCTTGAAAACCTAGCAAAACATCCTGATTCAGGACACTCGTATTTTTTTTCCCCAGTATGGATCCGCATATGTCGGGCAAGATGACCGGACGTGGTGATGCTTTTGCCGCAATAGCATATATACCGTCTTGTACCGTTGATTGTTGTAATCACGGTGCCTCTTGGGGTCTTTGTTGTCGGTGATAGAGCTGAGTCTGCTGATGATGATGAGGACGATGAAGCTGGTGTATTAACCAACGAAGCAATCGACGGAAGCGTAGGATTTGTTGATTGTGGTGATGATGACGAAGTAGTGTCTTCGTTCAGTAGCGACACGGCCCTGCCTGTCGATGTGATAATCTGCAGAATCATAATAACAATACTTTCTGCTGCCATCCAAATGTCGACGAACAGATTTACAACCCATCTATTATATCCATCTATATATATATATATATATATATATTAGATACACATCGCCCCTGCTTGCCAAGCCTGGACCGCCCGCCCATCTCGGTTCGGATTTCTATTTTACACTCTTCAGACTATACCGCAGCCACCACTTTTCCGATGGACTTCCGTTTCCTGACTAAAACCATGTATTCATTCGTTCACATACTTCTTTCGTTCGGTCATGCAGGTTGACCACCACCAAAAAAAAAAAAAGAAAAAAAAAAAAAGAAGAAAAGGGTAAGCAGGGTACATGATCTATTAAACTTAATACCAACCCTCCTCCTTCGACTCGGTCACGCACGGCTGGGAAATTTAACTTTGTTTTGTTCTTTAGTTAAACATTTGTGTGCGTTTCTTATGTATTTGTACCCCCCCCCCCAAACCCCATCCTTCTTAACATATATTGTACATAACGTTGCATCCACACATCTCCGACCCCTGCCTTCAACCTTGCCCCCTTCCTGGCACGACGTAATAAACAGTGGACTTACAAGCATCGTCCACCACCCACTATAACTGGACCCTGTCACCCCGGTACAAGCATAGTCTGGGATGTTATGTGATAATATATGCAGTACAAGTTACTATTTAGTTTAGATTAGAAATGTCATCACCACACCGGCCGGATTAGTCCAAGTCGTGACCGAGTACATATGTACATATCGCCCTACTCCACCCGCCCGCGGGAACTCTGTTTCTTTTTTTTTTTTTTTTTTTTCCCACCGTGGCTCAAAAGTGATAAGTTATATGTAACTAACTAACTATGTACAGACGTTATTTGTAAATCAAACAGATTATGAAGTTCGGTGTGCTGTGACTAAACTATATCAGGATAATCTTCAATCAAATTCATTATGTAGCACCGCATGCAGCAATCTGTTTTAGTTTAGATACTGTTATGGTAATTTGCAAGCTACTGAGGTTCGGGACCCACCTTTTAACCCTGGCCTGCCTGCGCCTTGTCGAACAAAAACAATCAAGGGTCCCTTTTCCCGATGGCCCCCCGGGGGCGAGGTGGGAGATTCCAAGCGACGCGTTTATGACGACAGAAATGTGACGCTTCCCTCCGAATTTACATACAGATTATACATATGTGTATGTCTAGACAACGATTATATTTAGTCATTGTGTCTACAGTGATTCTAATAGTTCTATTATCATTTCGATACGAAAAAAAAAAAAAAAAAACTTACTGACAAAAACCTCAGTCAATCAATTGGATTAGAGCCGTCGTCAATTGTCCCACAGCGAAAATTTATTAGCAATACAGGTTAGTTAACTATATGTACTCGATACTTTTTCATCCTTCTTATTAAACTTCTCTCCGCATCGCAATAGTTAATGGGAAACCTGAAAGACGATGTGTAACCACCACGATTTTTATTGTGAACAAAGACTCTGAAAAGGGCCCGTCTTTTATTCACAAATGGGATCGATCATCTGGTATTATTTCTCCACCCTAAGGGTCCGTGCCAAAATCCCGAACCGCAACTAAATTTAGATACACGAACTTGTTAGTGGGAAGGATATATATTGTATATAGTTAGTACAATTTACTGATTAATCATTTATTATTATAATATTATTATGTTCTGCCCAAGCCTTGGCTCCGCCGCTTTCTTAGTTTACAATTCCTTCTTTTGTTCAACCGGAACCGGTTTCTTGCTCAACTCCATCGCGTTCTTCAATACGTCGATCCCTAATTGGGTCTGATTTTTGTTATTAATCTTGATTTGTTCAAGTTTACTTTCATCTTTTTCCAAAATTGAGTTGATCGTATTTGTCGCCAAAATAGTTGATCTGGCTTGATACTTTGACTTTGCCTCCCCAGTCACAGCTACTGAATCAAATGAATCCAGTACCTGTCTTGCCAAAATTCTCGCGGCAACAAATACATGCTCACTCACAAGTACACCTACAAGTAGTACCCATGGATGCACATTCACCATCCCACCGTCTTCTTCATTCCCGATAGTTGAATACATTCCAACGATTGAAGCTGACGTGAGCGAACCAAGCCATGTCAAAAATGCAAGATTGGATGCCCATGGCCCAATAGATTCGGCTTGTTCTGGAATCGGACGTTGCTCGTCAAGTGCAATCTTGAGTGCATCACCTCGAAGTTCGACCCAATTGTTGACAAACGAAAATAAATGTGCTAATGGCCATACTGCCGAGAACATCGTAAGATATCCAAACTGTACGACCATCTCCCGGTAATCTTCAGCAACGTCATACTCAGGAAACTCGGCCTCAGCTCGTACTCTATCTAGAAACCCCTTTTCACTCGGCTCATCCTCATACGTGACTTCAGCTCCTCCAGTCAACTTCCTTGCTTCCTTAAACAGTCTACGCTGAACATAAGGTAAAATAGTCTCGACAAAAAATTGAATCACTTGCGCTGTTGCAGTGAAATAAACGTACTGCTGTCTCAATCTCAACTTGTTGAGCACAAACTCACCAGGTGGTTTCGCTCGGTCCTCACCAATCACTCTGGCCGCAGCTGCAGATATCACATCAAGATTAGGTGCAATCAAGTGGCCAAACGGCAAATACACGTATGCTGACAAAAATAATCCCATGTACGAAGTCAAAAAGTTTAACACAAACATCTTCTGGGTCATTGAATTTTCAAATGCGTGCTTGGCTTCATGATTTTCCCAGTTAGTCATGGCTTTCGCAAGCATACCGTAGAATGCTGTAAACGTTGGAACCAATGCTGCAAGTAAAGCTGTAGGTAAAAACACTAGGTACTGCTTAAGCGGACCGCCATAGATTTCAGCAATAAAAATCTCCAAAACAAATACACCGGCTTGAAGTGCCATCAAGCAAATTCCAGCTATAATCGCAGGTGGCACTGCCATAAACTGCTTCAATACCCGTTTCCAACTAGGATAAAAATCAACTCGGTCTCCAGATACAGGATCCTCAATCTCGCGTTCGCCTACAAATTCTGCTCGGGCAATTGGCAACGCAGAGCATCCTCTCACTCCCCATTTGATTGCTAATTCTTTCTCTCTTTTCTTCCACGCTTCAACAAAAACTGCTGCCCACAGACATGAAATTGCAGCAAACACGGCCGAAAATGGAGGAAGCAAGAAATATGCGGCCACACCAATCACAGCAGGAATCGCAAGCCATTGAAAATAATACTGTAAGAATGCAAAATATAATCCAATCTTGGCACCGAATGCATCGCGTAGGGTGTCCAATTCACTATCATCTAAAGCCCATTTGGTACTCCATCTCTTGATCCAAGCCTTGTCAAACTCTGGATCATGCAATGCAAAAATATTACTCACATACTCCCATTTGCCTTTACCTGGAGTAATTCCCAACCCAGATTTCTTAACCGGACCCGTTAACTTCGCATAAACCAACCGTAATCGTTCGCCGATTGAGACTTGTTCCAATGCGCCTGGCACACTCGCACGTAGACCCATAAGCCATTCGTTGACCTGAGCTTCCCTAATACATTCTGCCACAGTTCCTTCAGACGCTGTTACAAAAACCAAAATTGATCCTGGCTTGTTGAATCGGATCGTGAACGAAAATCCACCGTTCGCAAGCTTCGACAGAAGATCTTTGAGTGCAGTCACGCCCTGATCTTCAGACGTAGGAGTGAACACAATCACCAAATCGTTCGCCAATTGTTCTGGCGCTGTCGTAGCAACATCTGAGACCGAATTTTTGTCTTCATCCATCATTTTCAATCAAATGCAATCGATCAATCGCGGCCACTGTTGCGGTATATTCCGGGTTCCAAATAGAATCCTCAATTGGGCGGCTTTTCACGTAGCCACGTGTGACGCCTAAGATCTGCCTTAAAATACAAAAAAAGACCAAAAATAAACTTAGAACAAGCACGAAATCAGGCTTGATCTATGTAATGACGACGCAGAGGGTTCACGATTCACCACTGCCAATCTGATCTCATGTGCGGCCATTTACTTTGAGCCACGGACGGCGCCGAAACCGGTAAAGTTTTTACCCGGATGGAATCGCAAGCCATCTGCGGCCAACCCCCACAACCACAACTTTTGTAGTTCAACGTACATAACAGTTATAGGCTACGATCAACTCGAGAACAGCATCACAAGCTTCTGGACTCAATGACGTCCAGAATTTCGATACAACGGATTGATAGTAATTGTGCATATGTTTTTTGCATTATCTTCATTAAAGTGCTCGTCAACAGACTGCATACGCCCTTCAGAGATATTCAGCCTGTAGATGTCAACCACTCTGAATAGTAAGGCATCATCAATACGCAACAGGCTGAGTCAGATAGTATAGTTTTTACAGCTATCAGTATATGTAATTATTTTGAAAGATATTTGTCACTTTGACAGGCTAAAACATCATTCAAGTTCATTGTCTTAAGACTAGATACATGGCGGAGCACTATCACGGTGCCTGAATGCTGTTGTAAAACATAATGTACTTTAGTCCCTACAGCGGAAATATAACAGTTTTTAGGAAAAATATCCCCTACAAGTTTACAGAATCTCTTTGGCCGACCACAGATATCCAGGTATACACACCCGACATAATCAAAGAGACCTTTGCTGGTATGGACGGCTAGGCTTTTTAAGCTACTCCCTATTACTAAATCAATGTTTAGCAGTAAACGCACAATTTGTCTTTAGGTATCTTACTAGATTATTGGAGCAATCACTATTTGCTTGCGCGCACAGGCTCGATTTTGAAAAGCCCGATCGGTTGTAAATACTTACTAGTTACTTGCCTCATCATAAAACCAGCAATGCTCTTAAATACTATCAGCTATTGATGTATAAACAAGCTGTTTAATTTATAATTTTAGGTAGTGTTTTTAGACTTTGGCCATGTTGGCACGTCCGGTGTAAGATTTGATTTTTAAAGACGTCAAGCGGTCGCCGTATAGAGAAGAAAATCTTTTAATCTCACAGCGGACTATACGGTCTTGAAAAGTAGGCTAATGCTAGAGCAAAACAAAAATCTACTTCAAATGCTAGCTGTTACTATTGCTGAGGAACGTGCTTCAATAAGGATAGTTATCAGATTGCCATGCCATTTTCACGTGCACGCCATGCTAGCGCTATCGGGGCGGTTCGATTTATTTACTTAATACCAAATCAGTGAAGCTCCAAAAGCGAGTTAATGGCTCTAGCAAATAGGCGACCAAAATAAATACCCTAAACCGCCCACTTTTTGAAAGACTTCTCGCGACTTGTCTAGGTGTTTACCAACAATGATACAGTGATACTGGACTACCTTCACCTCCAACAGAGCTATTTGTACTGCATAAAGTCTGAGCCTCAAGCAAAGACTGAACATGCTACAAATAGACGATCAATATACTTATGTTTCATATTTTTATTGCTGAGAGGTGAAAGTGGGCAGCAGAAATGCGAAGATCAACTACGCGGGCTGGCCTTGTTTTGATCTTGATACCCACCTGGATTGACATCTACTTGATACCCATACTAGTTATATATTTTGCTGATGATTAGGCTTTGGTTGCTTACTTTTTTACGTCTGAAAGAAATGAAAGAACTGTTATACTGATATTTTTTTCGATGATCTTGTTGGAAAGTTTGTCCTAGTTGCAATCCAACCGCGCCAAGAGAAGGGGTTTTCGTGAGTCTCGAGTGAGGGGACTTATAGAGACTTGATGATCTTGAGAAGCTTGAGGAACTTGTGCAACATTAGGTATTGGACTATATAACGATCATGACGGATCTCGGCGAACGGCCAGTATGGACCTGCAATCGCGAGACCTCGACGACGAGTTTTTTGAATGAAGCCGAAAGCCTCTGTTTTCTGTGACTTGCATAGTACGGTAGCTAGATGACGCATATCTCTGGTGGTGATAATTGTTGGCGGTGATGTGCGTTGTTGTGGTGATTGATATTAAGTTCATGTATATGGCAGTGAGGCAAGGTTTTATAGGGGTTTCCCTTGTCTAATTATATATCCGAATGGCACTGTATTGTTCCCTATGCACTATCATATGAGAGAAAAGTTTAGAACGTAGTTTTCGAATACCGATAGTTCATTATTAGTGAGATGCTATAGTGGTGTTGCTGTGTTGTGGGGATCGTTGTGGGGATCGGGCGGTTGAACAATGCGAAGAGAATGGGCGGTATATCACAATGAGGTATGAAGCAAAAGGCCCACGGTCAAACACTAGTTTAGAATTAATATACTTTAAATTCTCAGGTTTTTATTGACTGAAGATAGATAATGTACTGCCGCACTAATGAACTTCTTGCCTGTAGTCTATAAATGATCGGTAGTATGCCTACTATGGAGGGCAAGGTATGAACAGCTCTCTCAAAGCTCCTTTCTTCACAAATACCACCACAAGCAGAGTCAATTTAATGATCCTGCAAAATCATACGCAAAGAACTGCTCAAGAGTTTCGTCATAACTATCCGACTCCATAAGACTAAGGCCCTGGTGCCATTCGTGCGCGTTCGCTGAATCGGGAGATCTCAAATCAAGAAGAAATGTTTCAAAGGGAGGGTGGAATAGAACTTTACTTACACTTTGGTTTAAGGACAACATACTAAATTGTCTGGATGACTCGTTGACCAAATTCTGGAAACAATTTCAAAACCTATGTTAAGCTCAATCAAGAGATATGGTTTCATGCAACAGTTTAGGCCATGGAACTTTGTTTTTTAATGGGATTCAATTGACCTGACGCGTTTAAAGGGGATACTTATAGGGATTTTGGTTGGTCGACGATAAAGACAATTCAACTCAGCATAAATAATGCCAACATTAGCAAAGATGCATGCTATAGCGTTATGAAGCAGAATCTTTTTCCGAACGTTTGTATTTCGCTCGGAATGGTATAATAACAGACAACATATTCGTCAAGGACAAGTGCTGATCAATGATATCGTTTTGTGGGACGATTGCTTTTCGAATACGCTCTAGTACTTTAAGACGCGTCCAATTTATATGATGGCGTGCGTCATATACGAAGGACAGCCACCATCCGGTATTTTCTTGTCGCTGCGTTTTTTCAAAACAAGATCAGTATCCCATTCACAAAGCCGATGTTTTGCTCTAAAAAATACAGCTTGTACAGCTCTAATCTCGGCTGTATCTTTTTTTTGCGCAAAGAAAACGAGGCGAAAACCCGTAATCGTCGTACCCAGTCAAAGTACAGGTTCTGTTTGCGGTTTGACGGTGGAAATAGAGTTTCAGTCTTAGACCTTAAAATAATCAAGTCTCGGAAGTCAATTGAATCCTTTCACGGATTCTGGGAAGGAGTCGCAAATGTCACTGTGAACGAGGCCTCTGAGATCGAACGTATCTTGGACGGTGAATGTGGCTAGGTAACGTGCGACTAAGAGCTTTGCCGACAACATCTGGTCGACATCCATTCTCCATTTAGTCTCAGCAACCATCGCTGCAAAAGATAACATAAAGGCTCATATTGTACACTTCAAGCGTCAGGATAAAGGTAAATCTCTGACCTTCGCCAATAACATGGAAGCCCTACTATAGTACTTTGCATTGTTCACGATAAAATTCCTGACTTCACTGTTTAACTCTTCGTCATCTGAAAAGAAGTGACCGACGTGCTTATAATGCATAGTCAATCTCTCCCTCTCTAAGATCAAACCGAAACATAAAATGGCTCTCACATCGGCAACGGATATGGATGCTATACTTTGTGCAATTCTTCGAAAATTCATCTTCGCTTATGGATTTTTCACCGTCCTAAAAATTAATGCTGTGAGAGTCCTTCTTGCTCCTCAAGTTTTGCGTACGGCAATAATTGAAAGTAATGCAATATCCTTGCGACTTCTTATTCTTTGGGGGCAATGTGTAACCATACATCTCTCGGACACTGTCAAGTAGAGCCTTTGTCTTGTCGATTATGGAATTTAACGTCTTAGCACTTTCCACGTGCAAATCTTTCAGCGAGTCTATGCCGAGCTCAGGTGGAGCGACATAGCGGAAATTAAGCGAACGTTTGTTACCATGTTTACGTTAGCTTGGATGACTGATTGTCGGGTCCTGGAACTTACATCTTCGTCTGGATTGTTTTGACCACGTGAACTCGTCAAGTAGAATAGTTAACCTTTCCTCTACGTGACGTAGTCTCGTTACATGATCTGCACGACATCATGACCGTATCATTGGCATTCTTTCTGAAATCCGAGAGAGGTTTTTCAATGAAGTACTTATAGCCCATTGCGTCTGGGAGCAAATCCAAGACCTTCAAATCGTGATTTAGTCTGTTGACATCTTTTCTGACCAATAATTTAGCTTGCTCAATCGCAATTATGGCTCAATTTATAAAGTGATTTTGTTCTAGTTGACGTATAATTACATATATATATATTGTATAACTGACAGCAATTACGAAGCCAGATTTAATTCGTAAATCAATGCTACAACTCGATTAATTGATAAGTATTTAGTGACCGACAAAACTAATAAGTAGTGACCTCAATCTGTCCTTATCTGCTTGCAAACCATCACTAGTTACTACTTCTGTTCTAGTCCTTCACAGGCGGACTGTCAATTTCTAATAACAATAGATCGCACAAGATTGTTTTATCATGAAGGTGCTAGTTAACATATATATTCCTGTCTCCATACTTTACAGGTTTCGTTTCTGGTACGGGTTATTCGCTTGCTTAGGGCTCGCCTTCCGTATTCGTGGGTAATAAATTTAGACTTTCTGCGCGTCCTCCGGGAGAATTGTCCGAATTAAGCAACCAGGTCTTCGGTGGCGCACACTTGACTTCTATGGCGAACATTGCGTCATTGTAAAAAAAATTTTTTTTTTGGGTTACAGTACATTACGCGAGAGTGTGTGAGTGGGGGCGTAAGGGTTTTCAAGAACCGCTTACGTTATTGGGTATTGGATCATGAGATAATCTACAATATGCCGAGAGATACATGCGAGATGGACTCGACTGTGCGGCGAGATTATGTATGGCGAGATCGGTATGACTCGGCTTGAATGAACAAATGGCAAGATCTGTGTGACTTTACCGAAGAACATGGAAAACTAGAGAACCTGCGAGGTCTCTAGAGAGTTTGCAAGAGACCTACGTGGTCGAGGCGATTAACAACGTAGCCAACATTAAATGGAGTAAAGCGCTGCGGCCCGCAGTTCGAGTAAGGAGCTCCGCAGTTATAATTAGTACGTGCTGCGAGCGCGAGAAGAAAAGCTGTAAAAAAGAAAAAAAGAACGACACACAGTATCGGAGGATACAAGAACATAACTATTAACAGGAATACAAGGATTCACACAGGATAATAAGGAAAACCAGGTCAACCCCCCCCGACTGTACATGCCTACGTAACCAAAACGAACCCTTGTTTTCTTATGACGATGACTCGAGACTAACGGGGCAACGAGCGGTGCATGAACAAGCCATTAACCATTATTATTAATATATTATTATTTTAATACTCATAAACTCCCCATATGCCATAAAACTACAATTCGTAACATCGTTAACTTCATAATCGTCCTTTTTTGTTTTAATTGATGGCCAATGCCTCAATATCGGTGGTCGCAGCTAGAACATCGTATCCAGGTGGAGATGTAGGCACGTCCTCGTAAGTAGGCGGGACTTCATCATCCCATGCGATTCCAAGTCCACCTCGGTCTGTAATGTCGACGTTAAATTGCATTCGTAAGATTCGAGCTGCGCCGGTTGGAGACGATTGAAGTTGTCCTGGTGACGGGAAGTGCTCTTCCGATACCAGCATCTCGACAACCAGTACATGATCGACTGAAAACCCAAAATCAGTTTGTGCAACGTTGCAAGAAACTGGAACGTCGCTCAAGGTACTGACTGTAATTTCAGCTTCAATTCTGCCGTCATTGGAAAAATCAGACTTCCATCCACGCTTGACATCTTCATATGAAATTGTTCGGACGTCTTCGTGGGGGGCTGCGGATGCAATGTGTGCGTGTTGCTTGCAGCTTGTAGTCTGTAACTTTGTGACTTCGTCTAATCGCCAGGAAAACTTCCGTAGTTGCCACCGAGTAGATTTTTCCCTGTTAATGATCGAATTCAGTTGCATTTCCATGGTGAATGAGGACTTGGGGTACACCACAGCGGGCAATGATGCGGTCACGGTCAACGCGGTTGGAGGGAATACCCGAAGGCATTTGCGAATCTCGGTAGATGCAAGCGATCTGAATACTGGAAGAGATCTGACAAGTTCTAATGGAGGCACGTCCTTGGCCAATGGAACTGCTTTGGCTCTCAGGTGGTATGAGATGTTGACCAGAGCCGAGGCAGTGGTGGCGGGAAGATCACCTGGTAAGAGATGAGAGAACGGATAACCATATTCTGACCGTGGCAGAGCCACATCGTGGCTAAGAAGATTCCATGACTTGAGAACTGTGCGCTTCGATGCGCATGCCTTGCACGAGGGGGATGATGGCTTGTTCGTTCTGATCTCTTGAACGAGCTCGAGTTGGACCGACGACAACGGCACCGAGTACGCGTTCACGTACAAAAACAAAAGACCCGACAAAAGTGCACCAGTAGAAGCACTTGGTGGTCCATAGCACACCAATGGAGGCGATTCAATCACCAAATTGAATTCGAGTGGCCGAATGCTCGGTGCAGCCTTACGACTTGACTTGCCGTTTGGCGGGGGATCCTTTGCCAGCAACACCGGCGAATATCCGGGAGGAGCGAGAGCAATTGATGGCATGTTGCAAATTTCTATAGTCTGTAGATCTCTTTTTTGAAATGTTATGTTACAAAGTAAACGGTAGGAGCCTGTGCAGGTATAATATAGGTGGACGTGGGAAAAGTAAAATGCAGTGCATACAAGCAACTGAGGTGTGTACAAGGTAGATGCGCTGTTTTTATATATACCTCTCAGGTCATGCCCCCATTCTAACTGAGGAGTACCCTCGAATACGGTAGTCTAATTCCGGCCACCAATACCGCCAATATGGTGTGGTAATAAAGTACTCTTTTTTGGTCTCGACCGAGAAGGAAGTAACCGGGCGAGTGAACCTTGTTGCGCAACTCATCATCGATCTTGCCTCACTCCCTCTCCCCCGCGCAGCCAGCCCAACCTAACCCAAACAAAAACCGGCTTCCCGGAGGGAGGGGGGGGGGGAACACTGAACGACGACGGACCCAGACCTGACCCGACATGGGTGCAAAAAAGCGGAAACAAAAAGTGGACCATGCTAGCAAACAAATCGCAGGTGACTTTTCTAATAAAGTCTAGTATTTGGTTTGGCAGTACGATTTGCTGGCAAGAATTTTTGGAAAAACTGTGTACATACATAATGTATGTACCCAAATCGAGTTTGGCGTTCCCGTGGGTGAGGCTTATGTACATCGAGAGATCACCATTACCACTACCGATGACGAATTCAGCACATTCTACAGCTCATGGAGGGAGGGGGTAGGGTTTCTTGTTTTGCTACATTTGCATCAATTTTAAAGAACTATGAAAGTAATGCGCAGTTTTGCTCGTTAGCGAAAGCTTGGGTTAATGTTCGTGTCAGTTAGTGACTGGAATAGGTAACTACTGTATTATGTATAAGTATAGTCTATCCTCAAGGGACCGCTTGGCTAAATCACTGTTTTGTCATTCTATCTTTTCTTTCATTATTCAATTCGATTCTATTCCATTCTTGTCCGGCAGTGTTGCTGCGAAACCTTCTCGATCCTTCCGCAAATCGTCATCCGCACGTGCCTGGCGGACGAGGAAAAATTTTCATTAGGGGGGTAACTATTACATACGTATGTATGTAAGTCTGACCAAACTCGGGTCCGCCCAACCTACGTGGTTCTCGCTTATTGCGGTCAAGAGTCATATAAAACGCCATTACTGAACGCTATGTAGCAGCAGTGTATGCAAAGGTTTTATGTTCGAAACCATAACGACATATGGTGTGATTTCGATGCTATAATGTGCGGCTGCCTGTCATTACTATGTGTGGCTGCGGCTACTTGCATAACCGACAGACACCGGTACGTTACCTAATCAGCAATGCAAAACATTAATAACTTTGTTAATCATTATATTAATAAATATTTAAATATGTATGCATACCTTGGTGGCTGAAGCCAAGTCCAGCCCAGGAGGCCGTCTTTGGGGTTTCCGCCGGGCTGCTGCCATTTAAGGGTGTTTGGTCCGAGGTAAAGAAGAAAAAAAAAAGTTACAGTTGTTGGCTTTGGCTCGGGCCATGCGCCACTGATGACCTTGCCGCCGACTAACGAGTGCGACTCACCATCGGTCGCCTTTGAATACATTAGATGTATGACGGTGAATTGTCGGTGTTTGATTAAACTTACCTTTAATGGCTTCTATTTCAAGACCTGAAAGCACCACGACTTTTTTTTTTCGTTTAACCGGCGAGGTCTGGAATACATGCAAACCCATCCTGAGCTGAACAAACAAGAAAATACCTTTCAATGTTGACTATTCTTTTCTTTACATTTAATTTAATTTGGTTTTGAGATCTCGCATTCATACGCAGTAAAGATCTAGAACACTTTGTAAATATGTTAATAGAAAATTTGCACTGCGTTTTAAAATGGCGCGAGAGCCATCCACATCCCTCATCGTGGCAGCACCACCACCAATGAACGAGATCAACAGGGGGCCACATTCTGCTATTTGTCGGTCATACCTCATTCCATGTTACCCACAAAAGATCCTCCGTCGAATTGCAACACTCCATTTTGTTTGTTTAAGTTTTATAGTATCGTAGCGTTGGCAAGATGTGGCATCCTCGAGTCCGGCGTTGTCCGAGCTTCCGAGGAGCACTGCGACTCCTGCGACTCCGCCAAGGGTGTGGGCGTCGATCTATTTACATACAAAACATTGAGTAAGGGGTGATACCTTTTTAGACAAATACAAATAGTTAAATTGAGTGATTAGATGGAGAGCAAGCATAATGCGTCGTCATACCCCCTTTCCTTGGAAACTAATGAACCATACCATCGCTAGCTAGAAACGAAACGCCCGATCCCAGATACTATCCATGCAAAACCCCAGGAGAGAGAAAAAAAAAAGATTTCCAAATTTTAAATAAACACAGTCAAAGTATATGAAACCAAGATTGGAAGTGTGATCATCAGCAATGCATACTGTGCGATCAGCAACGCTGCAAGACAATCCATCTGAGGAATAACGTCGCTATCGGGTGCAAAAAACGAGGTCAGATAAACTTGCGTAGTCGCAGATGGGACTCCAGCGCATACTGCCCATACAAAAAAGCACACTAGATCTGAACTTGGAATCTGTCCAGTCTTGCGAAGTCCGTCAGACCATCCGAGCGCGATGATAGGAAGAACAACCAACTTGAGCACAATTGTGGCAGCCATGACCTTCCAGAATCCCTTTGGTATCGACCGAAGCTTAAGACGTCCAATCATAGATCCAAGCATGAGTAAACCCAGCGGCACGCTCGCTTGAGACATGAATTGTGCAAAATCCATCACGAAATCAAGGGGAGGCATTCCATCAGGTGCGTTTGGCATATCATAATCTGTTTCGACAAAGAGTGCCTTGAGTGGTGCAACCACTGCAATAACAATACTCACAATCAACGACGCAGCCGGTGGCTGATACAAATTTTGTGAAAGGACCTTCAACCTTGCCAAGAAAAGAGACCGCGGACCATCTTCAACAGCATCAAGCTCCATTGTGACTGCTGACACAACAGGATCTAATTCTACACCATCAGGTTCCGCAGTTGCAGGGCGTGCTGCCCGAGACTGTGTTCTTCGTAGTCGTAGCGATTGCATCGCAGCCGACTCGACTGGATGTAATATCATTCCAGAATTATCTTTGTTGGCATTCGGGCCAGACTCTAAGTCACACGCGATATCAGTGCCATTGACTTGCACCGTAGGCACGCGTGCTAGATCATCAGTAGGCACCTGGGCGCCCACAACCGTGTCCACGGTCTTATTCTTCTTCCAAAATGCAAATCTGTTTTTACTCTTTGCCTCCGAAGTAGCCACGTTGTCCTTTAACTTCTCCGGAACTTTGAGTTCCTCATCTTCACATGTCATTGTAAAGTCTTTCTCGACCATCTGCACACCACCACTAGCAAAAATCGACACCACACAGAGCGATGAAATAATCGATACGTATGCAATACCCTTTGTCTCATCATCGGATCCAAATGGCGCCGATTGAGTGATGGTCATGACATACGCCATCGGGATATCTCCAGAATTATTCCAGATAGCTGCCACACGGGCGCCGCCGCGCCAATACTTTGGCACTGGTGTACAGAATCTGATAATAAATGCAAAAATCCACCCAACAACGTAGTACAACACCGCGGTCAACGCCTGATATCCTGCGGTCTTCATGTTGTTCGAGTCGAATGCCGCCGTGACTTTGGCGAAGATCAGACACGGGAAGAAAAGGTTGATGATCGCTGACGAGATCTTTCGACATGTATGAATATCCAAAACGCCTATTAATTAGTATGAATCCCAATTACAGTTTATAATTTGTGGCGTACCTTTTCTTGATAAAATTATGCCACATCCCACTGCCATGATGATCTTCACGATCGGTTTAAGCGCAATATAGATCGCCGCACCGAGAGATATTGACGAAGTCATGCTGACAAATGATATTAAAAATTACCTTTTGCCTATTTGAATGCATGTGATTAAGTATACCAGTTTGAGATATACTTGATTGTGGCGGGGTAGTGATGGTCTCGTGATAAGAATCCAACTCTGCAGCGCTAACAAAAAGTCACCCCCCTTGTGTATGTCTTGGTATAATTTCTATATAGCAGCCTGAATATTTCTTAAGCCTTCAATACTCTTCCAGTAAGCCCCGATACTGATATATATCTTTATATCTGTTGCTCGTTCTTGCAGTGAACTATCGATCTTGCAGTGAACTATCGACCATAAAGCGAAAAATTTGAAGTCCGATCCAGCCAGAACCCTTGCTATCGCGCGAAAATTGCCCCAAGAACCGTTTTTGTGACTTGCAGCGTCGTCGAGACCAACACTGGAGAAATACAAAGTCAGGTATCGACCTAGAACGAAATATATTCCTTAAATAAAAGCAAATTGCGATCTCAATGATTCTTAAATTGTGAGAGGGCCTAGACGCTAGCGTTGAGGCACATCCCGCCAATTGCTCAGTGCGCGACTGCCCCGCTCTTCAACTTGCGCCACTTTGTATATACACTGCTCCCCCCACGTCCAGTCGGTTGGATCAAATACATAAAAATTCTACATAACTCTTAGTTATAACTGAATAATGTTATTGTTCTAATGACAAAATAAATTTATAGAACATACGAGATACTGTGGTGGAATTGCTTCGGCTAATGTCGGTAGTGTCGGTGCTGGTCAGTGGTCGCTATCGAGAACCGTCCACATCCGGTAGCATTTCCTTACCGAGTGGTGCATAATTTAGCCGGCCAGCACCGACACTCCCCGACAAAGCCCTCAGCCCTGAAGCCCATTTTGCTTTGCACCCTATTTTGTAAGTGAAGCCCTAGCTTTACCTGACCTAAAAATCAGACGCGTCGGTTTGACAGGTCGCGCGGCGCGCCGACGCGTGTGGACGTGGAGACGCGACTCGCCACACACAGAATGCAAGCTGAAAGCACTTGTAGGAGCTTGTTGACGCGTTTGTTTAAGCAGAAACGCAAGTTTGGAGTATATACAGCCAATATCATGTTACGCTATTTGTTGTAGTACTTTCTCAGACCAGCGCAGCCGACGTGGCGCGTTGCTCTATCGCGACCGGCGCGTCGAGGTGGGGAGCAAACTGACATCACGGAAATAACCACCATCTACCGTCATCATCGCACTACCCCTGCTAATTCTCTATCTAATCACACACGCGCCGTCATATCCGGCAACGATATGAAGATCTATTTACATTCCTGTCCCGCCATCGCGCTTTTCCCCCCGGTCCCGGTCTGATAAAAGTCGACGCGTTTCCCGTTCGCGCACCGCGTCGGCCCTGGCCCTGGTCCCTTTGCGATTTTTTCCCCCTGGGCTGGGTCTCGGCTGCCGAGTGCGAGCGAGAGCAGCGCCAATTGGCCATATTAACAACTCATTTTTATAAAAAATTTACTAAAAAATATATTTTCATACATAGATCTAAAATAATATGCAATTTTCAGTTTCAAATTTGACGCGTGGGTGCTTATAAATTCGGTCCTTTCCAAGGTTAGCTTTCCGCCGCTCCGCAGTGCTAATAGCCCCTCCGATCTAATCTGGTATGGACTGTCCCAAGGAGTCCTTCCTTCTTTCTCCCTTTTAACATTTGATTGCTTTCCTGCTCTCTTTTTTTCTCTTTTATCTTCCTTATTGCGACCTGTATTGTTTGGATCTTCTGCCATTTTGCTAATAATCTTGGATTTTTTTGGTTGCCTTTGTCACTCCTTTATTGATCATCTGCTACCGCATCAATTTTTGCTTCCCCTTGGTGATCACCATCGGCGTTTACAACGTTAGGACCTCTTTGATTCGAGCCAGAATTTAGTTTTTCTGTGGCATATTGATTGCGATAATCTCGCCAATTACTATAATCAGTAACGGCATTGCACAATGTCGACCGTGTCACCGTTGAAGACTCCGGTTTCACAGCATCAACAACAGGACCTTTCGTTCTCGTCATCAGCGTCGACTATACCCGCGTCGTCTCCTTTACAAGATGACGTGATCAGCGAAAATACAGCAGCTGCTATAAATGATGCTGCCTTAATGAGATCAGAAAGTTCACAAAATCCAGTTGTGGTCAAAACCGAGAAGACTACACCAGTTTCGTCACTGTCAGGCCAAGACGTCACTCCACCATACCTGACACCACTTCCACAACGAACAAGAAATCGCAAACCTGCAGCTTTTGGACCTTTTTTACCACCTTCTTTGAATTGGGAAGTCAAGACTGACCTATCAGAAACAAGAAATTTTGCCGATGTTGAAGCGACATCACTTGCTCAGCGACCAACCAAACGAGTCCGCCGGAGTCATAACGGTGTTCAGTCTGGACACTCTTTTAACACGTCTATTGAAAACTTTACTGCGCATGCTTCTTTCTCAGATGATCCAACAGACAAAGAAGAAGACACATATCACGAAAATATTACGAAATTCAAGCAAGAGGCTCCGGAGTCTCTTCAAGCTTTCAAATCTTCTGCCTCAGCCAAGGCACAATCTCCTGTTTCAAACTACAGCAGGGCTTCATTTAATACTTTTCCACAAGTTCCACATCGATCTCAATCTTCTCCGCATGAAAAGTTTGGTGGGAACCCAAAATTCTTAACCACAACTTTCAGAGTCAGCGATATGACTCCAACTTATACTCCAGCTCAGCAATATCAGAAACAGTCACAACGAACAACACAACAGCAAGTGCTACAACAACATCAACCTCTGACCACGCCTACTCGTCCAACACTCTCATTGTCGACCGAATCGACTCAAGCTCTGTTATCACCACCTCCTTCGTCGGCACGATTGCCAACAAGGCCAGGTTTGCAACGATCCATGTCTACATCGGCAGCAATGTCCGGTCCAGCTACTGCACCACCTTTGACATCTTCTTTCCAGTCTTTTGCTACCACATACGATGCGAGGAAGCAATTGACGCGTCAAAACACTACAGCACCTACTACCCCGGTATTTTCTCAATTCTATAGCAATACATCGGCAACTCCAATTGTCAACTTCACACCGGTACAAACATCGCAGCCTTTGAAACGATCACATTCTGAAGCGTTTGTTCCCAAGTTTGCAACACAAGGGTATTCGAAGTTGCCTGCTTACACGGCCTATCTTTCGCGCCAACGCAAGGAGATGGATGCCGACGGTAATTCGGTATGGCCGGAAGATGTTGAAGACGCGTTTATGGAGGGTATGTTCACTAAGTACACATGTAACTTGATCACCAGTACTGATGATATAGCAATTCACAAGATTCCTAAAGTCGGCCGCCGCAAAATTACCGTCAATGGACGCGCATGTGGGCGAAATGAGTTGATTGCTGATTTTATTCAACGAAGAACTGGTAAAATCCGCACGCGAAAGCAAGTTTCAAGTCATATTCAAGTATTGAAGCATTTACTACGCGATAATGCAGAATGTAAGCTCCCTATTTATCGGTCAGATTATGCGGTTGACTAATTATAGTTATGAATCTGGTATCCGATAATAATGACACTCGTCCACAACCTGTTCTTTTTGCATCTCAGAACCCCTCAGGTTCTGGGCCACCATTTCCCAACATGCCGAATCATCATGCGCCTGTATTTCAACAAAGGTCACAATCGCAGCCACAAGCAGGCTCGTCTAAGCAGCTGAGCACACCTGCACATATGCTTATTGGTGTTGATGCTATGACTCCCCCTGCGACTATGGGCAGCTTCCATAAATACGATAATGACTACCGACACTTTGTTGCTACTATGGAAAGAAGAAGCGTAACCCAACTACCTTCCGGTACCGCCAGTTCACGGGTTGATAATACATCTTTGAGCTCACAGGTCGAAAATCAGCATCTTATGAGTAGCCCTACACCTAAGCCGCTAATTAAAACTGAGTCCCCTGAAAAACAGCAACCATTTGGAATCCATATGATGTCTCAAGAGCCTATTATCAAGTCTGAGGACAAATCTGACGCTGTAATCGAGCGGGAAAGTAGTGCTGCGAAATTGGCTACCACTCCACCATCCACAAATATCATACCGGGGGTTGCAACTGCTGGTTCGTCTTCATCCTTGTATATGCATCATGATTCAACGCTGGAAGACGCGTTTCTGTCGCCGCCACCATCGATGGAACACACCCAATCAGCACCTGGTCTGTTGTATTCTCCACATCGTCACCAACATGTTGGCCATCAACCAACTCATCTTTTTAATTCTCAACTAAACCATCGTTTTGGTAACCAAGGAATGCCTCACACGTTTGGTTGTCATGCTGTTGGATCTATGGACTATATTGACAATGAGAGTTTAGTCTGGATTGACCAGCCAAGTAACAATTCCTCTGTTATGCAACCTGGTGTCATCTATCACACTGAAGATTTGTTGGAAAACATGTGGATTTGAATACATCTCACACTCCCTCGTGATGTAAGACGTCTCGTATATACTTGCATCTGGTAATTTAAATATTACCATTTTAATGACTGTTTTTTTTTTAATGATGTACAATTTTGTCATGTTATTTTGGTTTGCATAAGAAGTTATATGTATTGGTTTGTTTTGGTACCATTTTTTGGTTTTTTTTTTTTTTGTTTTTTGTTTTGGCTTGTTACGATAAATGGATATATGCTTTATGAGGGGAATATCAATACAAAGTATTGTCTGTCGATGATGAATTGTTATACGGTTTATAGTTTCTTTATGAATTGAACGAGAACCAATAGTATATCTTTAAATTTTCTACAATTGAACTTCAAATATGTACACAACCTACTATATGCAAAACACTTATGCAAAGACAAAACTTTCAACCACATTTTTATGTAAATACCAGCTTACCGTTAGACAAACAGCAGTAATAAATGCCAAAATTCTTTAGTAAACACAAACAAACATTTCCTAGTCAACTCTTGATTTACCCGAATCAAACAATACCTCGTCGCCAAGGAGTAAATCTCGTGTTGCAGAATTACTCGGTAACGGAGGCGCAGGAGTCGTCGTCGTCGGTGTCTCGAGAGGTGTGATAGGATACATCTCCATTTCGTCAGTCTGGTTTGGCACCGCAGTATATCCGGATTTAGTTCCTTGTGTCCTTCGTCCACCACGCTCGATATCAAAACTACTATAATCCTCAATATCATCATCCTCAATCGAGTCATTTGCTGTAGGCCCACCAATAATTTTCTCTTCTTGTATTTTCTCACGCATACGTTTAATTCGAAGATAATTATAAAGCGCAATCGCGATTAAAGTCACGACCAGGCCCGATATGTTGATAGCGGTTAATCTGTCTCCAAACACGCCTGCTGACGCACCGATCGTGACTACTTCCTTGAAGATACCTACGATTGACAAAGTCACGACGTTGGTTCGATGCAATAAGAAAAACTCTGCTGAAGTCATCAAAAACGCGATTATTCCCGGTGCTACCAGGATCAAGAACCACATATACCACGATTCTTCTTTCCACACCGGTGACGACAAGACGTTACCGAGACCTTCAATAGGAATTGCAAGAAAAAAAAGGGTGAAGCCCATTACAGGAGCAAGGTAAAAAATAGTTGCAAATGGATTTGAGGTAGCTTGATTCCGTTTAAGCAAGATCTGTGTAAGTGACCATCTAAATCCCGACAACATGGCTGCAATCAAAACTAACAGAAACCCAGTCAATACGAAATCAGACTCAGATGCAACCATCATCGCCGTACCGATGGTCATAAGTGTAATAATTCCAATCAGCTGAAATGTGGGCTTCTCCAATTTAAACAAAAATGCGAAAAAGAGTACAAACACCAAATTTGACGATTTGACCATAGCTATAGGTGAGCGAAATCCTAGTAATAACAAAAAAAAAAAAAAATAGTTATTGCATACTGTAAAATCCTAATGTGATGAATCTTAACGACATATTACCCAACCCGATATCAGCACCAGTCGCAACTCCACAAGCGCCAATTTGTGTTCTACTTGATTAGCCTAGTTCACTGATCAGTTCAATCCTGCTCACATATATACCCGCCATGACATGCGTGCTTCTGTGTGTGGTCTCAGCCGTGGAAAAAAATAGAGAACTGTTGCAGCCAAGCATGTCTGTACAATCATATGAAATGATGATGCAAATAAGGGAAATTTAAACCCCAAAAATTGATCTGAAAACATCCACTTATTGTACTACAACCAATGAGCAAAGGTTACAATGATGGATTATAGCAAACTTACCAATGATAAAGACAAAGAGAAAAAATACCATAACAAGATAAAACATAAATTAATCATGATCCTTCGTATCAGTATAGAATTGGTTGAAAGCTTATGCAATTTCGATGGCGCCGAATCAAGTGGCACATGTGCTGGATTACTCGAATACGGATCAGCATCGTCTAAATCAAATGCAATTGTATCTTCAAGCTCATTGCGTGCAGGTTCTGCTTCATCTTCACTCGGTAATCGGTCTTCGAACGTGATCCGCCGCCCAGATCGCCCTGACGCATATTTTGTTTCGTCTGGAGCTGGTAATCGTAGTCCTGCTAGAGAGGAATTCCGACGATGGTGAGCTGATGACGGCGTTCCACTTTTGATTTGTGACGTGGCCGAGGAAGACACGTACTCCACTGGCGACCCTGTAGACGCCATATTCTCTATCGAAGTATCGATCTGTGATAGCCTTGGCCGCCCAGAAGGCCTATAATCTGCCATTCTAAATTTGCTATCCCAAATGAAAGTATCTGCGCCAGCAGCCTCTGTATGCGTGTACTGTTTTGTTATGTTTGTGCACTGCGACGCCTCGAAGAGCTACAGTGTACTGTGCACTCTTATATCAGTTGCTGCGAGTGAACCCAATACACCCCTCCTAACAGCTCAAGTCCGTGACTGATTCAACAATCAACAGATTCAGGCCCAAGACCGCTTCAACTATGGACCCTCAAAGCTCGCAAGGTTCGATATAGGTCGTGCAGTCCGCCCAATTGGCAGCTGCCAAGTCGTCCTCGGTCGCTGCTGGTGACCGCTTTTGCTTGGCTTCGTCCGGCAGCAGCAGCACATCTCCCGTCAACCCAACTTTTTCAAGCCGCATGGCCGCACTCGGCACAATAGCCCTAACCTGGCCCGCAAGCCCTCGCATCTGGCGCGTCACGTAGGGTGCTGCAAGTAAGCTGGCCCTAGACCTAATTTTGCCAGCTTACCCGGCAATCGCCCTGAGTGCGAGGTGCGGCTGACGGAGCTAAGCAATTACATACAAAGCGCAGCACCGAATTAGTGTCGTGTTCAAAGGCGAAGCCCTCTAACGGGATTCCTATTGCTTAGGTATAATCTCCATTTATTGTTGGTGCTGGGCCGAAGCCCAAGCCTTCTAAGATATATTACATTATTAAAGGCTCGCTGTACCCTTTATATACTTATTCTTCTGGACGGGGCCCTAACCCGTCACAATTAGCAGATCAACCGAAAACCGATATCGGGCTGGCAGCCTATTATAATTATTAGCTGAAGTCAACACAATCACGCGACGTATGAAGTACTTCTTCTAATTTGTAAAAGTTTTGCGTGTCTGATTAGTGATTATACTTCCTACTGGCAGGTGTAATGGTGTTATCTTTGCCATCGCGCGTTATTTATATATGACGCTTCTACAGTGAATCTTCGAAGCTCACACGACGACATGCAGAGCCTTGTAGATAGCAATCCAAACTTCCATCTTTAGTTAAAAAAGCCCGTTATACATATTATGCTTTGGTCATAATTTGCCAACGTAATAGATACTTTAAGATAGAGAAACTAGCCTTTTTTTTTTTTTTGTATCTTAATATGTTAAATAATTAATAATGGAAAGCAGTTGTTAGTATGTTACACAGCTAGGTCTTGCTAAAATATTATCCCCACAATTTTTTGATGAATTTTCAGGTCTGGGAAATCGCGAAATTCTGACAATTAGAATGAGATTCTACCAATTGAACCACTAAGGTTATTACTAAGATTACTAAACATGTTACTTTTTTTTGGTTTTTTTTTTTTTTTTTCACAGACTTAAAACGCAGACTTAAAGGCCATCCAATAGAATGTCAGCTAAAAACTACTAGAATGTTGCGGTAATCAATCTTTGGCGAAAGAGTGTTGAATGTTGATGCGGGCCGCGTCGTGGTGGAATAAGACCATCAGGAATTACGAAATTTTCTGTAAACTGCATAGCCATATGATTGGATGTTGGCGTAAGGTTTGCGCCACCGTTAACTACTGGTTGACTGTTGTGGTGATGAAACTTCATGCTGCTAATGGGCCCTACGCGACCAAAGCTATATAAAGACTGCACACTTCGCTCTCGCCCTCTTCCAGTTATTATATTCACTAATCTTTTTGAATTTTTTGATACTTGGAGATTTTTGATTTTTTTGCTGAGTTGATTTGATTGAAAAGTCGTTAACTTAACAAGTCAACTATCTTCCCTGTTAGCTTTGAGCTGCTCGCATTATAAACACTCTATTACTCAAATTGTATGTCTGAATGCTCGTGATGGCGCCAACAACAACACTTTCTGGCTCTGATAGGAGTGATGTAGTGCTCGTCCAGGCGGCCAGTAGTCCGAGCAAGCTTAGACGCTCAAATTCATCATGGGTGCATTCTCACTACACCTACTATAACGTGAAGGATGGAACTCATATGGCAAGCCGCGCCAATGCAAGGAGTGTCAAATGGTTTATAGAGTGAATGGGAGGCTCAGTACAGCGTCTTTGGCTGCGCATCTGAACAAGAAGCACGGTATAACAAAACCCCAGGTCAAGTTGGACACGCGAAAACTAGAGTTGCGCATTCTCAGATGGATTATAATTCGTAACAAAACATTTCGAGAGTCGGAAGTGCTGCTTATCTCTCGATGGTCTCAGCATTTGGAAAGCAGTTTGTGCGACACATTCCGGCGGCAAGAGGGGTGACGGTACTGATAAGAAAGTACCATTCACGTTTTGAAGCCACGTTGAGTAGTGAGCTGGCGCGAGCCGAGCATATTTATCGATTGAACTCGACGCGTGGTCGGGTATTACTCAAACATCTTTCCTAGGCATGGATGTGCATTGGATAGGCTCAGAGGGCCAAGCTTTTCGGCGTCTTCTCGATTCTGCCGACATACACCGTGCGCATACAGGTGTGACAATGGCAAAGTTAGTTTTCAAAGCTCTCGTGCGCCATGGTGTCGAGGGCAAGCTGCTTGCGATCACTGGCAACAATGCGGCTAATAACTTGACGCTTGCGGATGGTGTTTTTGATTTATTGCAGACGAATAACGTAAAAACGAAATTCATAGGACGGAAAAGCTTTGCCCGGTGTTTTGCCCACGTGCTAAATTTGATTTCGCAAGCTGACTTGGAAAAAATGCACAAAGGCAATTACCAAGATAGCAATGAAATGAGTGCTTCTGATCCTGCCATTAACGGTGAGGAATTAACAAGTCTTTGGAATATTTTGGTAAAACCAAGGATGCCTTGCTGAGTGCAATTGCATATTTGTTAGATCCACGGCGTAAAGGGAAGATGTTGGGAAATTTATGGTCATGAGGCCGACAATGCCTTGACAGCAATCAAATCCAGATTAAAGGTCAAAATTTGGGAACGATCAGTCTAACGGATTGCAAAAAATTGATCACGAATTGGAGACCTACGCTGCTCTTCCAGTAGAGGATAGCGCATACAAACTTCAATCGCTGTTAGACTGGTGGTCACAACATAAATACCAGCTTTCAGTGCTGTATATGGCAGCTAGAGCATATCTTACAATCCTCGGAGCCGAAGTCAACACCGAGCGAACGTTTAGTAAGACCCAATTGGTGTTTAATCGGACACGCTCTCGGATGAATCCAGAAACACTTCGAATGATCTTAAGGTTGCTTACCGAGTTCTGTCGCGAGCATTCTGAAAGGTTCTTCGACGACAACTTCGATTTAGATGCCATCTTCGATCACTAAATTGAAAATGAGGATGACGAGGCGGTTGTTTACGTTTGCATCGTGTACATATCGAATGAAGTATTATGCCAGCATAAAACGCGTCGCAGTTTCACGCGTCGACCACTGACGGGAGCCCTATTCAACGCGCGGGAGAGGTCACCGAGGCATCGGTACTAAGAACTTTAGAAAAAACTTAAAAAATTGCCCTATCCCTTGAATTTTGCCCTTGCCCGAGCTCACTTGCAGCACCGCCGCACGTGCCGGGCCTTGACTCTTAGGGGTTAACTTTTAAGCCCCCTGAAGGCTGACGGTAAATCTTCCACAGACGTATTAGACATCTCCAATGCCAGGTTTACTCTTGCGTAGTACTATAAAAGAAGCATAATGCGCTGAAGGGATATACTTTGGAGCTATTGCAACTCAGTCATGATAGCTCAGTTCAAACCCTACGAATCCGATAACAGCCAGCGAACATCTATCGAACTGCATCGCCTATCAAAGAGACTAAGAGCCTTTTTAAAGTGCAGGTAGTTAGTTATACGGTCAACTTTGGTTGATGTTTTCGCTAAAAGATGTCACGTCACGGTGCCTCAAGGCTAACTTTACTGGAATCGTTAGTATTGGAGCGATATCTGGGATGATCTTGTAGCTCGACTACAATATCTTCACAACTACAATAACTACATCCATTTCGAAAGATTTAAAGTATACTGCAGTCTCAACTCTAGGTGATATATTCTTTCACATTGGAGTGCGACAAGTAATTTTTATTTTTTAATGGATCCTTTTGGATCTATGGTTGATAGTCGACGATGTCATCGTTGGCTTCCGCTATTTAATTTACGATATTTGTAATGATTTGTAGAACGTACCGCAAATCTAGTTGCGCGGATGTGAGCCTTCTATAATCTGCGAATGCTATCGATAGGTGCTATATCGTAATTCAGAAATATGTCTACAGCTTGAGCACCTAGAAGGAATTCTTCAAGCCAGCAGTAAGAAGAAGCTGTTAATTATAGACGAAAATAGGTAACACACTTTAGGCCAGTAGCTACATCAAACTTTCAATTCATGTCTCTCGCACCATCTGCGCCGCTCTGTTGAGTAGAATAGTATAATAAATGATGGCAACATTCAGTACATATATATATAGTCTATTCACAGTAGTTAACCCCTATTAAAGACGTACAAGGCTCGCAAGCACTTATGTTTGCTAGATTAAATTCAGACTTATGCACGCAACAAACCACAATATAAAAGAAAACAACTTTACGCTCGAAACCAATATAATAAAAAACATTTTGACTCCAGGTACCCCAGAAATATCAAAGGAAATAGCAATATCAAAAAAAATTTTTGATCAAGATGAAACCAAAAATTGTCCAAAATAACTGTAGCAAAAAAAAACCTAATTCCGATACAATGGCGCCCCCAATATACAAAAAAATAAAATAAATATACAGTGATAGTAGCAACGCAAAAAGTGAACGGATGAGTGTAAGCGCTATGGTACACAAGTTTGCTCTGACACAATCCTATCATAATATCAGATCTTCAATTTCTTCAACGTCACCTTTGCTTCTTGTAAAATGCATAATTCCGCCAACCAACTGATCACTATTTGCTATCCAGATGGAGTCATCAGAAAATGCAGAATACTCTGAAAAATCTGCACCGGCAATCTCGCCCCAGAAATCAATGATCTGACCACGTGAGAAGTCACGGGTATCAAGTACATGTACATAGTCAACTGGTTCAGTCATAAGCATATGTTTGCCAGTATGGTCGAACCTAAGCGAGCGAATAGTTCCCAATTGGGCGCCAAGGACGTGCATTGGTCGTTTTAATTGCCGACAATCGTACACTCGGCACGTCATATCTTGGTTGCCCGTAGCAAGAGAGTATCCATCATTACTCCATGCACAGGCAAAACTGTAATCTTTATGTCCTGATATCATGGTTGTAATCTCGCCGGTCCGTGCATCAGCAAGAATTGTTTCGGGGGCATCACCCACAATTACGCGTTGCTTGCCATTCGGAGATGTAGCGGTGCAGTTGATAGCCCAAGGATACGTATGCTCAGCAACCATTTTGCCAGATTCTAGATCAAGCGTTCGTACGTGTCCGTCATTACACGAGAAAACTGCCTGCGCGGAACCTCCGCATAGCGACGGGAGTAAGTCAGCGTGATTTGTAATATTGTTTGACTCCGCAGTAATTATGCCTTCGCCTGTAACAACATCGTCTTGAGAATTCAAGTTTTTGTAGATATATTGCCCAGAAAACCCACCAGCGACCGCGATATTTTCAGACGCGGCTAAGGTCGATATCCGGATGGATCTCCCCATAGCAGTCTTGCAGATCTGGAATGTTAGTCGCCGTAAATTATTAAATAAACTCGGGAACTTACGTTACGATCAAAGACCGTATCAATATCTCCTGTCTCGATATCAATTTTCTTTATGGACCGACTGTCGGCGTAGTAGACGTTGTTGCGCGTGACCGCGGCGAGGAGGTTGCGCAGCTGGAAATGCACAATCCGCGGCTGAGGAGTAGTGAACATTGTCGAAAATTCATATATTGGTTCATTTGTGTATCTGCGAGTGATTACCTAAATCATTAGATTATTGTGACAGTATAAGCAAGATAGTGGTCTTACCGAAAGCAGATCGTCTTGGGAGCCAGGCACGTTAGAGTACCCGGTGTATGACTCTAGCCTCCGCATTCTGGCGTACATCGATGTGCGTTCATCAGGCCATGTAATACCCTGAATATTTCCGTTAAAGGCACTTAGGTTCTTTGCGACAACCTCTTTCGGTCTCTGAAAGTCTCGTAGCTGGAAATAGTCATCGGCAGTAATGATGCGATGATGCATCAAATCGCCAATGAAATCCCGGAACTCTGCGTCCATCTCATAAATGTCCACTACTCGGTTAGTATCCAAATGATTGTAAGGACTGTGAATAAGCATACTCTGGACTTGGTCCAGTATAGACTGGCTTGCAGCCGTCAAATTAGCATCTACATCCGCCATTTCGAACAGTGGACCATGGATGCCGTTATGCAATGAAGCCAGAATCATGTCTTCGTAGCCACCGGTATCGCGACGGTATTCTCCCGTCAAATACGAGTCATTTCGTACGCTATGCATTTGCTCCAGCATCGGATAGTCATCAAGAGACGTATCTGAATCCTCGTCCTCAGATTCTTCCGCATCGTCGAGCTCATCGATGGTTTCAAAGTCGCTTGCGTCAGTCGGCGGGAGGAACGTATGGCGATGCATGAGATGGCCGAAATTGCCGGTAGCAATCGGCGTACTTCTTATAGCAGCCATGTTCGCGCTTGAGTTCAAATATTAATGCTCTGTAAAGCTGAATTTACTGAGATTTTTGATACCAGTAAAGTTGTGGTGAAACTTTGGCAGCCAGATGGACGCGAAGTGGCGACCACCGACGAGTAGTTAAGGCAAGCGCAAGTTAACGACAGGAACCTGTCGAAACCTATCGTCACGTTGAAATCTGACACGCAAATGCGTTCTGCCTGAGCCCTAAAAACAATTTAAGAAGTTCACAGCCAGAAAAAAGTCGACTAGATCGTAGAAGTTCGAGATGTCGGAGACGATGAGGTAGTACGTGAGCGAGAAATTGGGTTTGTTCCATAACTCGACTTGTGAGCGCGGTTCGTCTCCAGACGGCTGAGGAAGTTGGCAATTGACGAGCAGTGATTTGGCAGAGATACAGTTAGTCAAATATATACGATTTAACTTTAAGGAGATATCTGGCGAATGGTGATTTTTTTATTTTAATAAATAGATTTCGCGTTTTCTTGCATAAGCTCGATACTAAACGCAGCGGGCCCTGTATTTACCACTAATATTATCATGTCTACAGTACCTAATATATATCTGCACATAACTTATCTATATTTCTTACAACGACCAGAATGCACAGCATGCTAGACCGCATTTATGTAAAAACGAACAAAAGATCGTGTGACAAAACAAAAACCACAAAAGTAACAGTACAGACAAGATACATACGAATAGATCACTTGCACAGCAATCAATGTCTATCTTATGATTTAACAGTAACTAAAAAAAAGTTGGACAAAAAGCAAGCTTTGAGGAAGAAAAAAAAAGAACGCAATAGGCCGCTAGGGTCATCTGCAACTTGTTATACGGCTCATATGAGACAGTAGCCAAAGATCACAAATTACACCAGCGTAAAGAGTGACCTTCAACTAACCATCAATTTTGACACAGTCAAAAAAGAGTCGCAAATTTACAAAAGGTCGTACTTGACGAACTCCTCGTACAAGGTCTTGCCAAGACGAGCAGGGGATTTCTCAACCGCAACACCAGCAGCAGTGAGAGAAGCAATCTTGGAGTTGGCATCACCCTTACCACCAGAAATAATGGCACCAGCGTGACCCATACGACGACCAGGTGGAGCAGAGACACCGGCAATGAACGAGCAAACTGGCTTGGGCTGAGCACGAGTCTGGTTATACTGCTTCAGAAAGTCGGCAGCCTCCTCTTCGGCAGTACCACCAATCTCACCAATCATAATGATACCATCGGTCTCCTCATCCTCAAGAAAAATGCTAAGGGCATCAATGAAATTGGTGCCGGAGAATGGGTCACCACCGATACCAATGACCAAGCTCTGGCCGAGACCGACGCTGGTGGTCTGGTTGACTGCCTCGTAGGTCAAAGTACCTGAACGCGACACAATACCAATTCTGCCACGCTTGTGAATGTAAGAAGGCATGATACCAATCTTGCACTGCTCAGGGGCAATGATACCCGGGCAGTTGGGTCCGATCAAACGGGTCTTGCTCTGAGTCTTGAGAACGTCGACGACTCTGACCATATCATGCTGGGGAATACCTTCAGTAATGCAAACAACGAGAGGGATCTCGGCAGCAATGGCCTCCTCAATCGACGCAGCCGCAAGTGGTGGCGGGACGAAGATAGCAGACGCGGTAGCTATATTGTTTTAGCAAATGTGGTCTATGGGATGGAAATTAATCAAGCAATAGCACATACCACCTGTCTCCTTAATACCCTCCTCAACAGTAGCGAAGATAGGCAGACCAAGGTGAGTCTGGCCGGCTTTCTTGGGGTTGGTTCCACCAACAACCTTAATAAGAGTTAGCAATGATATACCAATAGCTAATAAACACTGATCACATACCTTTGTGCCGTAGTCAATCGCCTGAGTGGCGTGGAAAGTACCTTGTCTTCCTGTGAAACGTGAATAAAAGTTAGTATTATTTTATTAAAATTATGACACGAGAATACGCGATATCATGGCCTGTGAAATGGTGGCGGAAACAGCAATCGACCGAAACGGCAGCCAAACAAAGGCACGCAATGGCTCTGCGCAGCTTAAAGATCAAATATAAAGCAGATGGCAGTATCAAATGAGCAAATTAAGTGCATGTTTGATATAAATTAAATCAATTGCATCGTCGGTGCAAAGTTTCTGTGATCTCCCGCCGGTCGGCCAACACCATCCCACACGCATCCAAAACATGCGATAAATCACCGCAACCACGGCCAGCAGCTACTCCAGCAAACAATTGCACTTATCTTGGAAAAGAACCTTGGTATCACCGTTGATTCTCAGGTTCTTGACAGTGTCCGAGTACGCGCTGCGCGCCGTAGACGAGCTGAACGACCGAGCCTGCAGGGTCCTGGAAACCTTTGTTAGCCCAAACAACTCACGACAGCGACAGCTGCAGAGGCCAACGCCCGGCAGGGTCACGAAGAAATACGCACTTGGCACTTTGTCTGGCAATAGCCGATTTGAATAGCATGATTGTCTGCTGAGACCGATGTCGTGGTGGATGCAAAGCGGATGCTGGCTGCTGTGTCGCCGGACGACGAGAATTCAACTGGTGTACCATACATATATATGTACGGTCGACCGACCGAGCCTCGCTCGTCTCGGGGACGCTGCTGTCCACACACAGATCTGCCCTAACCCTCGCACTGGGCCTGTCGGATAGCTGATTCGAAGATGCAACGAGCGCTGAAGAGTGTGTATTTAGTATAGCACAAGCAACAACTACCTTTCACTGTATGAGTTTGCTGCAGCTGTAACACTTGTATTTCATGCAGTTTTAGAAACGTGTGGAGTCTGCTGTGGTGCTTAATACCTGCTACAGGCTTCCGACTGAAAAGTTCCGAGGCTCGTTGATGAATCATGATCCACAAGCCGGCCGAACTTGTAAAGTATGGGTTGTAGAATACGTGCATATTTGATAAATCAATTAGCTATGTCAAAACTCATTTTAATTAGGTCCATAATTTGAGAGTCGTTTGTAACATACATATTACATACATACTTTTTAACCCTAGCCCCACCCTGCCTCGTGGCTCTCGTGGATTCGATTTGAATGCTGCCGTTTGCAGTAGTTAACTCTGCATTCGTCAACACATTCGTCTCGCTATATTTTGGGCAACCTCAGGTATACAACACGACCCACGATTCTGGGACTGTTGCCAAATTCTCTTTTACGTTTTGACCCGGTTAGCCAGGCATGGTGTCCGAATCAATTCAAGAAGTTCTCGCGAATCTACCGTAAGTGCAAAGCTACTATGCAAGTATAACGTACTAATTACAAGTATCCCTGAGCGCCTCAAATGCCAAAGCTGTAAAAAGCTTGCGATTGATGCTGCTCGCTTGACGTGTTGTGACTCGAATATCTGTGGATCATGTTCGTCTCTTCTATTCACACGAGAACTTTTCACTGACGTTTATTAGGCAGAGCAGAGCTGGGCAACATCTGTCCGCTATGCGGCAAATCGATTACGTTAAACGATTGTGTTGATTCTTCTTCATTGCGAACAACCGTTGGCGTTTTCATTAAGCATGCGGAACGGAAAACACGATTGAGTGCCCCACAAGGGGACTCAAAGTCTGATCCATCAGTTCAGATTGAAGTCACCGCTGCAGATACTAAAGATACCAATACGCCTGCTACCACTGCCAATGAATCAAAGCGACCAGATGCTCCTGTGAGTGATTATATACCGTCTCCTAGCCCATCTTATGCCACTCCTGCTCCGGTAAGTTGCGTTGTGCTTGGTTGTCTTCTGTTTGATGCTGACAATTTTAGGGTTCCGAACGCTCACCATCAATGCTATCAGACGTGCTTTCTAAAAGGTCAAACTATAAAAATTTTAATGGCATGATGGCTCCTGCCGGATTTAATGAGGAACATGATCAATCTGGCTATAAATTGAATGTCACTGAATATTCGGGAGGCGCAAGTAATTACAATAATGGTAGATATCTTTTTCTTTTTTATTTTCGTGACTTTATTTGTATAAATTCGTTGTTGCTTAAGTCACGTTGTATTGCATTTTGGTGTATGCAGCGTTTAATAACATTTCGTAAAAGGTCTACATTTGAATTCATCTTACCAGGGAGGACAGAACGGCCGCATCGACGACAACAACGAACAGTATTCTGCCAATAATGGACAGCAGCAATTTGGACGGTATCAAAATCGAGGGTCGTACCAACAACGAGGTTATAGCCACCAAATGGGTAGAGGAAACTACGGATATGCCAATAGAGGTAGATCTGGCAGTCAACAGTACTACAATTACAACCAACAGCGTAACCAAGTTGGATATAGTCAAGGTTATCATAACTCTCAAGGATATGGCAATAGCCAAGGGTACAATAATGGCCAAGGACACAACAGCAATCGTGGCTATGGCAACAGCAATTCGTACAATAACGGCAATACAGGGTATAACAATCGTTATCGTAATAACCAGTATCAAAATAACAGCGGGGGATCTATGGTCCCTAACAGGTATAACAACACGAGCGCGATTGAGTTAACTAAATCTGTGGACGATGAGAATAAACAGTCGACTACAGAAGGCGTACTACCGAGTTCGCTTCCTCCGACCGAGCCCAGAAAAATTCGCGAATTGAGGGCGGCTATTGCTCAAAGTCAAAGTCAAAATCGACAAGGCTCTTCTAATGATGATAAGTAAGTGGTGTTCAGCTACGCGAATTTCTGAGATGAGCTAATCACATATGTAGAGCGTCAACAGCAGAAGCTCATTGGAGAGATGAGTCACCTCGCCCGCAAGAAAAGTTATTTGATTCAAAATCAGGTAACCAATCAAATTCCGTTAACCCGAAAATAAGTCCTCCTGCATCAGTGCGTCGTCCGTCTGCCAGTCAAAATAAACCCGACGCTTACGAAGATGATTATAATGATATTGGGATCGAAATCGAGACCGAGGAATACGACTACGGAGATGATTCCTATAAGCCGCCAACAACTTATTCAAATGAAAGATTGGAAGCTTTTGAAGCTCCTGTTGAAGAAAAGAAGGACGATGACGTTCCCGAGGTGTATAAGACTGATTTATCGACAATTGTATTTGAAGGTGGTGGGGACAGCAGGCGAGATTATGATCGTGGACATCAGAAAGACCGGAGAGATGACGACCGTGGGTATACTCGTGATAGAACTACAGGACACAATGACGGAAAAGATCGCAATGACCGGCTTCGTGATGATGATAATCGACACCGATCTGATTCGTTGAAAAGTCGTGAAGATCGACGTGGACTTGATGAAAGATCAGACAGAAGTCGTCAGAATCGTTATCGTGACAGCATTAGCGATCGTCAGAACGAGAGGGAGAGCTCTAGGAACGACCAGGACAGGGAAAGAGGTAATCGAAATGGAGACGACGGTCGTCGACTTCGTGACAGACACCGAGATTATGACCGTGACCGTGATGATAGACGAACTAATCGTGACAACGATTCAGAAAGACGAGATAACAGGCGTAATAACAATCGTGATGATCGTGACAATCGTGATCGCGACGGCATACGTAACGGCCGTAGTGAAAGAGCAAGGGACAATGTCCTTGCCAATCGCATCGACATTAAAGAAGACCGCCGCGAACAGAAAAATTCAGGTGGTATGGAATTTGGTAGACGATTAGGCGTCCGTGGAATCGATGACGGTGACGACGACCACGAAAATAAACGCAGAAGAAAATGGACGAGTTCACATCGTCATTAGCACTACAGTTATGTAAATATTTTTATAATCAGCTTTTGTAAAATTTCTGTATTATTGTGTTGATTATACGTCCAAATGAATTATTCTAATGTATATACAATTAAATGCTCATAACTTAATTCCCGAAACAACCCAAAAAATAACCATAAAACCAATTTCCCTCAATGATATAATCTATGCTCTTGTTCAACGTAAAGTAATTTTAGGGAACACTCTCGTGCCAATAAACCCGCTCACATACACCCCTTGAATGTCGATATTCCTAGCCGGATCAGAGCTGTAAAATTTTATGTATACATATTTTGCAGTGAGCGGCGTGTCAAATGTGACTGTACATTTTGACCGGTTGTCAGGGATTTGAAATGTTGCTACCGGTTCAAGAATGAGCGAATCTGCATGCGGCAAGCGTGTAAGTCCTTCAGTGTCTTTGTCACTAGTTGTTGCGATATCGATCGGATGACGATCTGACACCGCGATGTTATCTGTATTAATTATCCGATTCTCAGCAACTGGATCATGTAAATTAATTGCTGGAGTTCGATTCGCTACGTGAGTCCTGTATGCAGCCATAGAACCAGCCATAGAACCGCGTACTCGCGATATTAATCCGGCGGATCGCGGACGCATTGACTCACGACTAAGGAATGGTTCGAGGGTGCCCTCGGTGTTATATTGAACATACTCGCCATCCTCATCTTCCTGATTATCTTCTTCATCAGTAGAGTTAGAATCAAATAGTGACATTAACGACGGGGACCGCCAAACCCGTTGAACCAGCGCAGAATATGAATTTGAAATTTCGGAATTCATCGGCCTTCGGGATGAAACTGACGCATCACGACGCAGTGAGCTAGTACTTTCATTTTGGTGAGCAAGCGCCATGTTGTCAATTTGTTGATCATGCGTTCTCGTTCGTGGCAACAAATCGTCTTTGTTCATTGATACAAATACAAGACCATGCTGCACTGGGCACGTAAATCCAACAGTTGGCGCTTTGATTGTGATTGAGTGTAAAGAAAATGGCTTATCCAGAGTGTGTCGTAGGATCATGTTACACTTTGATCTCTGTGTACAGTATACTGAAGAATTGGTTTGTAAAACGTTTTCGGGAACGTAACCATCGCCGTGCCATCCCCCGTCGCAATATGCTAATTTCATATCAAGCAACGTTGGCTTTTCAAGCCACGATGGACCTTCCTCATCTTCTTTTCGTCGTCTCTTGGCAATACTTTCTAACACCGGATTATCCCTTCGCCTGATTGACCGTGTTCGTCGCAATGAAGATTGTGAAGGTAGATAACCAAATTCTGGTGATACTAGCGGTGATGAGCTTGGAGGAACTAACAACCGGGATGAAAAGCCATTGTTATCTGAATTGCCCCATGACTGGGAGAGACGAGTTCCAGGTCGTCTTTCCATTCCTCGATACGAAGTCTGTGATCTCTGTGGTATAGGTATCGTCCCAACTGCTCCAAGTGGATTCATTCCTCGCGGCGCCGGGCTATTCACCAGTGAATCGATAGCAGTAGGATTAATTTCGCCGGTTCTTTCTTGACTATCGCTATTATTTCTAGTCTCATTTTCAGAATTCCATGGTATCCGCGAGCCATTGTGCTGTGTAATCTGATTCAACCTCGCCATTTGTGCCATATACGAATCCAACAGCTCTGACGACCTGGACGAGTCTTCGCTCTCGCGAGAAAATGTGTCACGAACAGACGATTCTTCGTATGCCTGGCGTCCTTCCATAACAACAGGATAAAATGGAGGTCGTTGTGTATCCGTCTGAGAAGATATAATCGCTGAAGCACGTATATCCGTAAGTGAGGTAGCTGCATCAGCACTCCGTAGTCTTTGTAGCCCTTGAACTGGCAACGACAGTGAGTCTGCTAATACCTGTGCATCGTCGCTCATATCGAAGTCCTCTTACCAAATTATGTTATTCCACCATTGAACTACCAAAACGCTCGGTATATATGCTATTCTTCAAAAATTAAGACCGAGTTGATCGTTACAGTTATATCATCGGTCGCTGGTGCTTAGTCCCAACTCGTGCCCTATTCCATCACATTGACGTAGCAAGTCGTGCTGCAAAGTGCGCTGAGAGTACTGTGAGCTGCGCACCGTCGCGACGCGTAAAATTGTAACGAACAGTTTAACCAGTTGATTTGCATCTTCACACGTGCATTCTTTTCAGAAAGTAGAGAACACCAACGATGACGGAAACAATAGAGAAGAAAGATATTTCGGCTGGTAAGGCTGGTTTCATATTACGATAGTGTCTTTGGTTGCTGATTTGTAGATGAGATCGCACTGTATGACAGGCAGATAAGACTATGGGGCCTGGCAGCCCAAATGCGGTATGGACAGATCAATTGGATCAATTTGTGGTTGTTATGATAATACTGATTGAATAGAATGCGAGAAGCTAACATATTGCTTATGAACATGGGCTCGCTGGCGAATGAAGTCGCAAAGAATGTGGTTCTGGCAGGAATTGGCTCGATGACGCTTTTGGATTCGCATGTCATTACAGAGGAGGACCTCGGCGCGCAGTTTTTTGTGGAAAAATCAGACGTTGGGAAAAATGTAAGATTTATTTGCCAGGAGGTCTTCTTTCAATGTGATTTGATGGCTAATGTTAAGAGAGCAGAAGGTGCTGCGCCTAGAATCCAGAAGCTCAACCCACGCGTCAAAGTTGTTGCAGATGCTGAGGATATGCACACAAAACCTGATTCGTACTTTGCAGGATTTGATGTAATTGTAGCTACTGAATTACAGCTTGACGACTTAGTTTGGCTCAACGACAAGGCGCGACAATTCAACAAACCTTTTTTCGCTGGCTCGGTAATTGGATTCTACGGGTACATTTTCCTTGATTTGATAAGACACACATTCGTGATTGAACGTGATAGGGGTAATATTGGAACGAAACCTGGTCCAGAGACGGCCACAAGAACAGTTTTAGAAGTTAGTGTCAAAAGGGAGGGACAGGCCACAAAGGAAGTCGTGACAAAAGAAGAAGTGTATAAACCGCTTACAGATTCAATCAATTCCGATGCACTGAGCAAATTAAGACCTAGACGGCAACTTAAGGTGACTCCGGTAATTCCGGCTGTGAAGGGTGAGCTGCAACTGGTTTTCCTATATATTTATACTAATGATAGCGTTCTGGGAGTTTTATAAATTGCATTCGGCATATCCGGTGGCCGAAACGTTGAACGAATACAAACAGCTTGTTCTCGAAGCAACACGTGGTCTAGGCCTACCTGTCGGAATCATCAATGACGAATTTATCTCATCGTTTGCACGAAGTTTAGGCACAGAGCTATCGCCGGTGGCTGCTATCCTTGGCGGCGTGCTTGGACAGAGCATTCTTAACTTCTTAGGACAACGCGAACAACCGATTCAAAACTGGGTATTTTTTGATGGTGACGCGACGAATGCGCCTATTTACTCTTTGTGAGCGTGTAAGATAGAAAATTTAGAGTAGAATGACATACAACGAATCAAGTTCGATGACATTGATTCTAACCCAGCGTAGATACGTGTTCGGCACTTAGAAAATCAGATACTGAAAGTGATTCAAATAGTAGCTAGCGTCAAACGTTGATATATTCAAAATCTGTAAATTATTTCGTAGTTAATGTGAATCCCTTTTTCTTTTTTTTTTTTTTGGTGCATTGTCAGTCAATCCCCCATATTGCGCCGGCACTGGTTCAACCCGGTCCGACGCGCAGCCGCGCTCGAGCATGGAACCGGACGGACAGCCATCGGAGTGAACAATCTCGGTAATCCCTGATGCACCGGCTTTGATTCCAATTCAAGTTCAATTTGAGTCAACCTTTGAAGCAGGCAGTATAGTAGTCACAGGATCAACTGTGTTTACACGTTATACTATCCGCGATTATTGATTTCAGTTTAGAGGAAGTTACCATATTCATCAATTATTTATTGTTCGAAGTGGCCATTGAATCGACAAGCTTACTTAGAACTTTCGGAACTAACTACATTTTTTTTTTTTTTTTTGTTTGTTTTTCATATTTCACATGTTTTCAGCGATATTGCTATATAACCAAAAAGGCGAAGTCCTGATTTCACGAGTATATCGAGATGGTTTACGAAGGAGCATTGCTGATTTGTTCAGGATTCAAGTTATATCAAATCCGGATGTAAGCAAACAAAGGTTGAAGTAAAAGGACATGGGTTAATGTTAGGTTCGATCACCAGTGTTAACGCTTGGTACTACAACGTTTTGTCACGTAAAGCATGAGAATATATACTTAGTTGCGGTTTCACGACAGAATACCGACGTCGCACTATTATTTGAGTTTTTATACAAAATTGTGTCACTCGGGAGGTCATATTTTGGCAAACTCGATGAAGAAGCGATTAAGAACAATTTCACGCTGATTTATGAATTACTCGACGAGATCAATGATTTTGGATACCCTCAAAATACAGCGATTGATACGTTAAAGATGTACATTACGACCGAAGGAGTTCGATCTGAGAGCACGACTGAGGATCCGTCAAAGATCACGATGCAGGCTACCGGTGCAATGTCGTGGCGAAGGAACGATATCAAATATAGGCGCAACGAAGTGTTTGTGGATGTTTTCGAAGACGTGAATTTACTGATGAGTGCAACCGGAACGGTTTTAAGGGCAGATGTGACTGGGCAAATCATGTTACGTGCGTTTTTGTCAGGCACGCCGGAATGTAAATTTGGATTGAACGACAGCTTACTTATTGAAGGGGATGATAGGAGAAGATCTAAAGCCGCAGCTGGATCGGTTACACTTGAGGACTGTCAGTTCCATCAGTGTGTGAGATTAGGTCGGTTTGACGCTGATCGAACGATCAGCTTTATTCCACCAGATGGAGAATTCGAACTTATGAAGTACAGAGCAACAGAAAATATCAATCTCCCGTTTAAAGTGCATGTGCTTGTGAATGAAATCGGTAAAACGAGGGTAGAATACCAAATTGCGGTAAAAGCTATGTTCGATGCAAAGTTATTTGCGAGTAATGTAGTGATCAAGATTCCAACCCCGTTAAATACAGCGTCGGTGTCGAATCGAGTTACACAAGGACGAGCGAAATATGCTCCTTCTGAAAACGCTATAATATGGAAAATTACGAGATTTACTGGTGGTTCGGAGTATGTCTTTTCAGGAGAAGCAGAACTGTTGTCGTCAATGACAAAAACAAAAGCTTGGTCTCGTCCGCCTGTCGCTATGCAATTTTCTCTTATGATGTTCACATCGAGTGGGTTACTTGTGCGATACCTTAAAGTATTTGAACGGTCGAATTATTCATCTGTTAAATGGGTCAGATATGTTGTCCGTGCGGGCAATTACGAAATTAGAGTAAGTTCAACCCACTATATTTTACGAATAACATCTAACATTATAGTTTTAATGTGTAGATAATGGAGGTAAACTATATACATCGACTGTCGGTTATGACATTAAATTACTCGCGTACGCCATTGGTTTGACATCGGGGTGCGGTACCGCGTCGTACGTACGGAATGTAAGTTCGTAGTCGTTCTTAATATTTATAACCGCACCCTTGTTTCCTTGCGAGTCGCAGTAATTAGGAGCTGAGAAAACCGTAATAAGTCTACCGTCGTGCTCGACTTCGTATCCACCCATCCGGACTTCATGACTTCTGATAACAGCCATAAGTTCATTATTCTCACAAAATCGTTTTGTAACGTCCGGACCGAATTGTAAACCCACACCACGCTTGGATGGACCGCGACCAGGTTCAGGCTGGGGATCGGTCCAGAGCATTTCCATCATTATACCGGATTGTCCTGGTTGTCGTTGTTTGAATCTGTTAAATTTCCGCACATCGTCAAGAGTGATTTTATCATCGGAAAAGAGGCCGCCGTGGAGGACAAAGTAATTCTTGCCGATAAGTGTAGCCAAAGGAAGAGTACTAAACGCTTCTGAAAAGACTTTGAAGATCTTCTCAGAGTACTTGGCCTTGCATTCACCTTCAAACCCGTAAACTTTATTCATATCATTTGCTTCATGATTTCCTCTGTTAAGGAAAAACTTTGTGGGGAACAGCCACTTGTATGAAAACAATAATAATGCAACTTCAGTAGACCATGATCCTCTATCGACAAAATCACCGTTAAACAAATAAATGTGTTTCTCACTTGGAGCGCCATTAAATCTGAATAGTTCCAATAAATCAAAAAATTGACCGTGTGTATCACCGCAAACTGACATTAAATCATCACCCTCGATATCAAACTCGACCATTGTGGGTTCGGTTTTGAAAACCTTCATGACTTCGATTATTATCGCGAATACATATTTCCGGTGTAACCTTTTTCCAGATTTAAAGCGAGTAATCATATCGTCAATGAATGCTTGTGTCATTTGTAACTTTGGTTTGCCGTTTGGTAATGTTTCGGTAGAATGCTCGAGTCTTGCACCATCATACGACTCTTCGACGACCATCGATTCGTAATCCACCGAATCGGATACAAGTGGTTCATCTTCAACTGTAATAGCAGCTTCAAATGCAAGTTTTCTTACAACCTTCTGACATTCATCCCGTTTCGCACGAGCAGATTTGTCACCCGGAACTCTCTGCACGACAGTATTGTAATCCTTCAATGCATCCTTCGGACGCAAAATCGCAGTGTAAGCAGTCGCTCGTCGATAGTACGACTTCACATAATCTGGATTGATGTTAATAGCTTCTGTAGCATCCGCAATCGCAGCTCCATATGCTTCGTCTTTAATATACGCCTGGGCTCGATTCGACCAGTACACTTCCTTAGTCGGATCCAATTCAATCGCCTGCGTATACAGTTGCACAGCAAGCTGATAGTTCCCTTTTGCTAAAATTTTATTTGCCTCGTCTTTAATCTTAGCTGCTTTTTCTTGTTCGTCTTTGGTAGGCGCAGGCCTGTCGAGTAATTCGTCGTCGGCACTGGATAAACTCGCAAGTGTGCTGTTACTCGCGAGACTGCTCGAGTCATCACCGAAGGTTGATGAAGACATTGTTTTTTGGAAATCGTTTGCAAGCGTGTCAATTGTTTCCTCGGTCATATTTAAACAATTATAGTCAAGAGGTGAAGATAAAGGTCGCTGGGCGAATGGCGCGCATGCATCGACTGCAAAGTGGGAAATTTGCGCATCCCAGTGAAAATTATAGATCGTCTTCACAAACTTACAAATTTTGTTTTAAATTGGAAATCATATAATAATAAATTCATGTTTTATGTAAAAATACTATAGAAGCCAAAACAAACAAATACAAAAAAAAACAATCTAATGTGGGATAAATTGCTTTCCTCTTATCTATTTCTTGCCACCAGTAGTAGGCAAACCAACAGCAGCCTTGAACGAATCGTACAAAAGCCACTGGAGGCCAGTCAATGTACCAATCATAACAATACGGACAGGGAGACCGTTCCAGAGACCACCGAAACCAATCTTGGAGTAGATACGGCTGACAGCGGCACCGGTAGACTCACCAGGCTGCTTCTCAGCGTTGATCTTGGAAACCATAACGTCAGCGGGGTGGGAAACAACAGCGCAGAAGATACCAGCAATGTAACCACCGAGGAAGGAAACACCGGTCTGAGCAAGGAGAGAGTACTCGCTCTTGGGGTAGGGGAGGTAGCCGTAGATAATCTCAACAGTCTTCTCGAACGAAGCGAACTTGACCATAGTGTATGGAACCTGACGGGCCCACAAAGGAGCAAGACCCTTGTACAAACCGCCAAAGCCCTCAGCAGCAGTGATCTTAGACCAACCCTCGAAGACCGACGAGGCGAAAGGAGGAAGACTGGTCTGGGTACGGACTTTAATGGCCTCCCATGGGCAGAGGAGAATATCGGCAAAGATTTCAGCAGAGGCGGAACCAGCGAGGTAGACCAATGTACGGTATTTGTGAGCGTACTCCTCACCAACGAGGTCGGAGTACTTCTTCTTAAAGAGTTCGTACAAACCGTACTTTCCGGCACCCTGGAACGAGTATCCGATGAAGGTGGCGCCAACACCGGTCCAGATACCACCGAATCCCTCGGTAGCCATGATCGACTTCCATGCCTGGAAGTTACCAGTGTAAAGAGTGGGATTCACTTGTCTGCGGCACTAGGAAACAATTAGCAAGTTGCAATTAATGAACCGTCAGCTGAAGCAAGGGCAAACGCGATACACACCTTGACCAAGTCGAGAGGAGTCACGGCGGTGTGGGTAGGACCGCAAGCTGCGAAATTAGTATCAACCAACTTAATTCCGGTCGCAGGCACCAATTGCACTTACCAACAATACCACCAAGCGTGCAGGCGGCGTAGAACTTGGGCGAGTAGAGCTCGATGCCACCCTCGGCCGGAGCCGGGGCGAAGAAGCCCTTGGGCGACTTGTTGTTGTTGAACGCGCCTGGCGCAGAGAATGCCTTAGCGAGCGACGATGTGGATGGCAACATTGCGATGTAGTGAAGAACTGATGATGATGATCCTTGCACTCACAGGAATGAGAGAAGGCGAAGAAGAAGACGCTACCGGGATTTTGGATATTTTTTGTTGTCGCGGACGCCGCACAGTTTTCGCGGAAGCTGGTTGGCTGGAAATCAAGGGCGGGTCGGGCTCCGCGGCTGGGTTTTGAGGGCTGGCGAAAGCTGGGACCGATCGACATAATATGCAACTACATATCAATATGTACATTGGATAAACTCCGGAGAATGCCCTTCAATTGTCTTTTGCATCCGTTACTAACTGGGTATGCCAGTGAATTAACCATTACATTAAGTATAGACCGCGCCCTCCTCCAAAACAGAATAATACAACACCCCAAGGACCCGCTGTATGGTACATGATATACAATTTCACCCCCACCCCCCGCCTAAGAATTATTATTATTATTCTTCTCCTGTCTATCTTTTTCTAAAGGTCGCATCCTCCTGTTCCGCTGAATGCCACCTCGAATCCACAGCCCGTGTCTTTTCAGTGCCAGCGATATCTGAGTCATTGGCAACATGCTTGGGAAGTCTTTTGCCGAATATACCCTAAATACGTCGCTGATTTGGAAACCCATGACACCCATCGACCGCACCTGAAACCCGGTTGCCTGACTGCTAGGATCTATCCATGCCCACTGAAACTTCAAACGATGATACCCTGCCGTAGAAAATGACAAATCCGGAAAACAAAAGTAGCAAGCTACTCCCCGGTGACCCTCTATTTCCAGATCAGCATATTGTGCACTTGACACCATATTCCCTCTAATCAGCACTCTATTCCCAGTATTCACCCTTTGCAGTTCCTCTCCTGGATTAAATGGGCTAGCAGTATACAAGAACGATTGCACGATCCAAGTATACTTCTTCATGTACTCAATATCAATCTGCCCTGTTGCCAACGACCGTACTTCAAGTTTAAGGACTGGCGGCGGATCAAGGCACCGTCGGTCCCTATCTGCATTACCACATGATCTTGCACGCTCTGGTTGTTGTATTATCGAAAATTGTGCTGTATATTTACTCCTGGGAGGTTAATAAACTGTATGTCAAACCAATTGAGCGTTCTTAAAGGGGCTTACGAAAAATTAGGTGGCCCATCTGAGTCCTGTGGTCTGATTGCAATAGGTAGCTCTGAAGGCGGTGTGATTTTATGCTTTCTCTTTTTCAGTGGTGCGTATTGTGGGAACTCATTCCGTTTCCGCCCGATTTCGTGTTGTTCTTTGTCTCGTGAATCTTTGCCTGGGTCTGCCTCGTCGTCGACAACCGACCGTGAATGACTGTCTTGTATTATGCGATTTAGATTCATTACTACGCAATCACCCTGAAACTTCTGTAGTTTGTTATTAGAGTTGATGACGGCAATAGAAATGGCGACTTGATGTTCACAGCAGATGAAAGAATTTCACTACGTCTCCCCCAATTGTGCCTCTGAACTCTTTTTTTTTTTTTTTTTTTTTTCCTGAGTCTGACTGGAACAACTGAAAGCTAAACCTGTAAGTTGTATAAGCAAAGTGATACAAAAAATAAAGGTAACGTAAACATACCCAATGGCAGCTACCTCAACGGATCAAGTCGTAGAATTGATAACTGGTATCTAAACTCCTAAGTCCCAACTACGGTCCCTTCCTAGGCGGCAGCAACAGGGGAGGGGGGCCTATATAACATATCAACGCGTCGCCTTTTCAAAGCCGAGCGAAAGCGGACGCATGTATGTATGTATAACTAATATGTCAATAGCCTTCACGCTGTCGCGACGACGATGCGCTTATTGGGAAGAGTTGCTCTGTTGCCGCTCATGTAGACCGGCTCGGGACATGCCATTTGCGATTTCCGATCGGGGCCGCAGCAGCAGATTCAGACAGTCGCGGAAGAAGCCTTAAATCGACGCGACACCGATAAGACGTCGACGAATTGTGCAGCAACCAACAGTGGACTGTAGCAGCGCTCCTGTTGTCGCTGTGCTGGTTCTATCGTTTGCGTATACAAGAGATGTCTCTGAAAAACATTGCCAAGAGTCGATATCGGCCGCTCGTATACATTTACCGAGCCGTTTGAGGACTCGATTCTAATACCGACCGGCCGAGCAGCAGCCCATCAAGGAATGGATACAGTTATGTTCAATGGGACCTTGCATGGGGGTGCGAGTCCATGACAATTGCTCGTTGCTGCTAATACTGCAGACGATGGAAAAGTGTGACTCTCGTCTCTTCGCTATAGAAGTAATTGTTAGATTAAATGTATGGTCGATGGAGACAAAACTTGAAAACTAGAACCCGGACCCACTCACCATATTCCCACATCTCTCGGTCGGCCCCACACGATGCACCAAGTTCCAACTATTTGATCGCGCCGTTTAATGTCATATAAGCTAATAGACACATATGAACTTATCTCATCAAATGATCACCCTTTCGCAATCGACTGTTTTCTTGGTCTACCAATAACTCGGTTTTGAGGTGGCAGCCTATCCAACGCAGGAATCATGGCAATATCACCGTCACCATATCCCAGTCTGAAGCCTAGACAGGAAGCATAGACCGAGCAAAAAAAAAAAAAAAAAAAAAAAAAAAAGATTTAGAACCATTTAGTAAGCATATTTGTGTTTTTGTGCATGGCCGCGGCAACTTGTGTGGATACCAATGTATGCTTCCACTTACATATGGGCCTGGTATCTGAAATGCCCCAGAAGCTCCTGCTCTTGAATTAATCTTTTTTTGTATTTCGTTATTTGCTACAACAATAAACTATTAAGTCACAAAGTTATACGCATCAAAGCACTTATTTTTTTGTTTTTTCAGATCTCTTTCTGAACTGTTCCTTGCGCAATACGCGCACTAGAAAAAAAAGATCAACCGTTGCAATCCTGGTGGCACCGGCAATGGCGTCCATTCGAACTCAGGTTAGCAATATTCATGCATCTGCTACATGCATTAATTCTGTGTCTCAAAAGTTAAATTTATGTGTCTGCCATCTTTGATGTGGTATTCAAATACTGGCTGAGATTGCTTTAACGGTACTCCCAATGTTAGTGCTTCTCAAAGGTCATTCCGAAAAATCATCATTAGTTGGAAAACCTCATTTGCCTTGTTTGTCGAATAAGTGATCGAATACGTTTTGGTAGCGTCCACATTACACTAGAGATGCCCATCTAGAGAAAGCCTCGACTAGTCTCCAGCTCAACTTAGCATTTCATTGCATTTGAGTCACGGATATATTGTTCCTTGACGATATGTAAAACTCAAAGTAGCACATCGCTTTCTAGATATGCATAAAATCGTAAAATGTGTTTACGTAAACTTTTAGCCCACTTAATTACTCTAATGACAACTAGAGTCCTAGCTTCTGTAGCTTCTCATTGTTTCGATTTTGCTCAGAGACTCGATGTTGTTATGGTTTTAAGCACATCGTTTGCGTTGATCGTTTCACTTATTATTTTCCCTTAATCACAATTTAAACCTTTGAGCCAGTAAATGCGTGCGTATAGTTCTTCGTTTAAAACCGCTCCAGAGTTTGACATTAAAAGCGAAAGTGTGAGAATCTCATCAGTAGTACAGCAAACTAGGTGAAACTTTTCAAAAATCTATAAACTAGAGCACTAGCTGCGTACAAGTTTTAACAGTTTTAGCAACAAATTTTAGGAGCAAGAAGGACTGTCAATAATACCGCCTTATTAACCTTATCTTGAAGAACCTATAAAAGGCCGACTCGATCTTCGAACTGACTCAAATCACCCCAGTATACTTGACAAGGCACTTAGTGTAGGCTGCATATAGCACGAGTCTCAACCAAGACATGCTTCAAGCGTACTCAAACCGTAGTGCTTCCTTCATTGAAATCTAAAAGCTTTCGCAATGTTTCTGGCAGTGAACTTTCGCTTCTCCGGCTATGATATCAAAAATCCTTTTTTCACTCAAATTGTTAGTTGACAATTATACGTGATATGAATAGAATATGTAAACAACCAAAGTGTGGAATTGAAGTGTGGGAAGTTTAAGCATACAAAAGGTCCTACGTATCGCGCTCACGGCCAAACGATTCAGCGCGTCCCCTATTTTTGACGCGTGGGCCTTGCGTTCGATAACAAGATGATTGATCCATAACTAATTATAGCTCTTAAATACCAATTGATTAAACATATGTATCCCTAAAATTGAAATATATACGGGACTTGAAAATCATTTTTTGTAACAAAAGTACCAACTGCACCTTTTTTCCAATTTTTGAGTGGCCATATCACCATTGTTAGTCAACGTTTTATGGGGTTTAATACAGTAATCTGGTCATGATCTTGAAAGGAGTCTGCTCAAGTTTTTGGTATAACGATCTAATATCAGCAGCATTAACCTGCGAGATATCTGCCATCAAGTACGCGATATCGCCTCTTGAATCGGAGAATTGCTTGTCAATGTTGTGTTCGGCAAAGATCTCGTTGACGGTTCTCAGGACACCGGGAACATTCGAGTGGACGTACAACACACGAACATGGTTCTCCTCCTCAATTGAAAGCGAACGAAGCGAGACTTCAGGGAAATTCACAGCGCCAATAGTACTTCCCTCATTAACGTATCTCACAAGCGCAGTGCCGACTTCAACGCCAATGGCGCTCTGGGCTTCCTCAGTGCTGCCACCAATGTGGGGAGTCAAAATCAAATTCTTGAGGGTAGACAATTGGTCGAACCACTCGTTCAAGTCGGTAGTAAAGTGAGGACCGTTCTTGGCTGGTTCGTTAGGGTACACATCGAGCGCAGCACCAGCTAATTTGCCTGAGCGCATAGCGTCGATCAACGCTGGAATATCAATCACACTTCCTCTTGATGCGTTGATCAAGTACGAGCCATTCTTCATGGCAGCGAGTTGTGCGGCGCCAATCATGTTGAAGGTTTCTGGAATCTCTGGAACGTGGCACGTCACAAAGTCAGCCTGGTTAAGCAACTCATCGAGGGTAGCGACTTGCTTTGCGGTGCCAAGTGACATGATGGGCAAAACGTCATAGTAGATCACCGTCATACCCATAGCCTCAGCCAATACTGAAAGCTGAGCGCCAATATGTCCATATCCGATAATAGCAAGCGTCTTGCCACGCACTTCCCAGCATCCAGCGCTGACTTTGTTCCAAATGCCCTTGTGCAACTCCATGCTCCTGTCAGGAAACTGTCGTGCGAGGGCAATGATTTCAGAAATAACCAGCTCTGCAACACTGCGAGAATTCGAGAATGGCGAGTTGAATACTGCGATACCATGCTTCGCCGCGTATTCAATGTCGACTTGGTTCACACCGATACAGAAGCAGCCAATGACGACCAAATTACGAGCCTCGGCAAGGACTTTCGGTGTGAGCTTGGTTTTTGAGCGGATTCCAATGACATGGACGTCTCTATTTATAAATAGCTGCTTTTAAAAGTACTTGTCATGGCCAACTTACCTGATCTTTTCGATTAACTCTTCTTCGCCTAGTGAAGTCTTGTGGAATTCAACCTGATATCCCTGGTCAATGAGAATATCGATCGCAGTCTGATTCACATTCTCGAGCAACAAAATTTTAATGTCCTCAGTAGCAAACGGCTTGAGCGCCTTTGGAGCCGGAATTTTGGTCGACGATCGGCGGGAACCGAACGAAGAAAAGTAAGACTGTGGAGGTGATCCGGAGAAGTGACTAGGCGACGCAGCTGGGAAAAACGAGTTCTGGGGTGACGAGCTGAGCTTGACGCTGTTCTGGAACGAGCTCGAGAGCTCGTTGTTGATTACCTTTGGCGACGACATTTGTATATCTGCAAACTGTGTCCTTCTTGTTGCTGACTGTTTGTTGTTTGTTGCAGTGCGTTAAATTGGGGGAGGGGTGCTTCGGACTCATAAAATGACTCGGTGCCTCGAACAAAAAAATTTAAGCGTCAGTCATTTTGGGATGACGCCACACCGGGCTGAAGCTTCTGTTCGAGATAATATTTCTTGTGTTCTTTTGTTCCATGTTTGTTATTGTTACCCTTTCCTCTTCTTGGCGGATTATTGTCTTATTATTATATCTGTTGAGTAATCGCTAAAATTAGCTTATATAATATCGTCTACGGCGTTACAAACGTCACCGCCATACTGTCGCACACAAATTTACTACGCAAGCATTAATAATTAGTTAGCTATACATAACTAACTAGTTAAGTTATAGATTTTATTAAAATATGTTGAATACTGCGCACTACCTAAATCAAAAAAGTAAAATGAAAATAAAAAAGACATCTAAACAGCTTTAACAGCACAACGACAAGCATTTACGGGATTTAAAATAGTACAAAAGGAAAGGGGGACCAAGGCATTATTAAACATGACGACCACTCACGACTGCTTGCACTCAGCTTGTTCCTGCTTCGGCTTAGTAGCATCGCCTTCATCATCGTCGTCGTCGCTGTCATCATCCTCGTCATCATCCTCATCATCTTCAAAGTCATCCAAATCTTCCTCGTCAAGGTCCTGGAACTCGTCGTAGTCCAGAGCCTCACCAGTGTACCAGTCAATCGCACGTGGAATGAGCTTCTCCTTCATGTCCTCGCCTAATTGATAGTCAAGTTGCAGACGATCTTCCAAGTCATCTGGGAGGTCCTCCTCGTCATCGTCGTCCTCTGGAGCATCAGGTGGACTGAAAAAGTTGAAAAATGAATCGGTGGGGATCTTCTTCTCAACAGTGCGTGTAGCCTTGGTGTGCTTGTTGCGCTGCTTCTTCTTCTCAATGCGGAACGTCAAATTCTTCTCGTCGCTCTTCCACTCTATCTCGTCACCCAACGCGTGGTCGTAGATAAAGTCACCATCGAATGTGGTCTCTTCTTGGTAGAAATAAGTCTTGGACAAGGTCTTATTTGAGAACCAGTCGTTCTCAGCAAAGTGGAATACCAACTTGAATCCGGGTTGGTCAATGTACTCTGAGGTGATATCTGTCAAATACTTGAGCACCAGCTCGTCCTTTTCGGTGATTGTCTCGTTAATTCCAGGCATGTTCTTGAGAGCAGTCAACCAAAACTCTGGGATACCCTTAGCATCAGCTGGGATCGGTGACTCAACTTCGTCCTCATCTTCATCCTTAGGTTCGGGCTCGATCTCGTCTTCCTTGCCAGCCTCAACTTCTTCATCTGTAGGCTCGATCTCACCAGCGATGATCTTTGCACGTCGCTCGTACAGTGGCTCGTACTTGGCAGCAAACTTCTTCTCAAGTTCAAGTAACTCCTTGCGGAACTCGGCCTCAAGCTCTGTGTGCTGTTTTTGTAAGCCCTTCAGCCCGCTAACACGGTTCTTGACTGGTTCCGGTAGCGACTCGATGTAACCTGATGATCGGCCCACAAGAGTACCGAGTTTGCCCTGGATCATTGAGAGCAACGCTGGGTTGTTGGCAAAGTTAGCCGCAACCGCTGCCTTGTCTATAAAATTAGTAACAATCCTAGATCTAAATATTGGTTGCTGTTCTACACGAAGTGGTCTTGGTCTGGTCCCGGGTGCCCCCAACTACTCTCCCAACAAGAGTAAAGCACCAAAAAGGTCGAGGAGCAAACTCCTGTGATCAGAGTAGAACAAATTCAAATTTGAAAACGAAAAAAAGGATCAAACCGTTAAATCCTCTCAATAAACCCATATAGTTAGATGCTCACTTGCTAGCTTACCAGATGACTGGGGAAAAAAAAGGTCACCAACTGCGAAGTCAACTAATCCCGACACCACTCAACAGCCAAAGGCAAGAAAAAAAGCTCAACGGCTATTGCAGTACCAAATCAGCTAATACCAAGTATATGAAGACTGAATTGCTTCCATAAGGCGTGTCTAGGACGTAGAATCAAATCCTTCATTAAGGTAGAGACGCAACTTAGTATGAATCACGATAGCGAATCCACAAGACCAGCCAACCCATGCTCAAACCGCAACCAAGCTACAATTTACAACAAAAACTCACCTTCTTCCTGAATCGTCGAGATCGAGGGCTCAGACGCATGCGAAGCGATATAGGTGTTCGTCGCCGGAGTGTTCTGAGGGGTTGGCGCAGCGTTAGCCAAGTCGCTGATGCGCTTGTTTCTGATTGGCTCCGCCATCGTAAGAAGAAATAAGATATATATGAAAAAATGAAAACGACTGACAGCCAGTAAACACTTGACGCTCGACTGAACTCGCTTGTCGAATGGTGGTGGACTCGCAAAGGGCGGGAAGAATCAATCGCAAAGTTGTGGCAAGAAAGAATTGCGATCGATCCTTGCAAGCAGTTGGGACACGCTGACAGTGGTGACACCCAGCGATCAACACGCCCAGCGCTACAAATATGTATGGGCCCAAATGACGCGTGTGAATTGGAACTAACGGGCTACAAATTGTACGACTTTATTCAGCCGATCTAAGGAAGCACTTGCCATGCTCCCTGGCCACTGATCCAGCCATTCTCAGCATTCGAAGAGTTCTCCTTGTTGGGAACAGCGTTGGGCCACACAAAAAAAAAAAAACCAGGCCAAAATGGTATTACCGTATTAGGCCCAGCAAACGCCCTAAAGGTGCGAATGTCTACATAGCCCCAACTAGCTGCTTTACCCTGCTTCCTTTTCCCAAATGCACGCGAGCCTGCCCTAACCCTGAACTTGCTGTGGAGACGCGAGAGCACGTGCAGCCGCCGGGACTATTACCCTAGCCCCAGAGGGGCAACTTGCAAAGTGTGAGACTATAATTATTAAATACATAACTATAAGAATAGCAACACGTGGAAAGCCGACTTGAAGTGTACAAAAGATTGCAAACACCGCTGACAAGACGATAATTACTGGTTCTCGGTCTGTATTGAGGGCAGCCACTTGCCGACCGCAGGACCAAGTTCGTAGTTGGGCCCCAACCCAGCCCTAGCCCCTCACGACCTCTCGTCTTTTTTCCGGGCACAATAAAACGCGTCCAGAAATTTGGCTGCGACCCCTCGGGAACCATCGTCAACAGTACCAACAACAGCGCCCTGCGATTCCTCTACTTGTCTGCTTCTTTCGCTCGTTTGTATATACACAGTTGAGTCAGTTTTTTCTGCCCTGAGTCTCGTCACAATGGTGTCCCACTTTGAGGTTGGAACGTACGTATCACCTTGTTGTTCTTTGCTGCGCGCGCGTGAAGCTGGCGCGCTCCCAGGCGATTCCCAGACCAGACATGTACGGGCTGATATTAGTCGGCCTGATGACGTTGTGGGTGGTGAAGGGTGACAATATGTATATATGCTTGCCTTAAAGCATATGTTCCACCTGGGTAGTCGTTGTCTTACGTTGTATGGCCATTGTTGTCGATGTTGACGCGCTACGGATTGCGCCGATAAAGGGGCGCGACCTCCACGACATTGTTGTCCGCTTCACTCCCTTTACCGCGCAGGTTTTTGTTTTTACATATAATGCTCTAGAGCTAACTTGTATAGTCGGTGTTGGCAGCCTGACGAGATCGAGGGCTGGTTGGCCGCCGAAGTTACTTCAAAAAGCGTCGACGGCGACAATGTGACGCTTGAAGTGACATGCGAGAATGGCACAGTAAGATTAGAATAAATTAGATAGTGAATTGGTGATGCTCATGTTTAGGTCAATACATTTACCTGTTTAGTACACGACTTGGAGGATGAAAATAGTTCAAAGCTTCCACCACTATGCAATCCACCAATTCTTGAAGCATCCGAAGATTTGACTAGTTTGTCGTACTTAAACGAACCAGCTGGTGTGTATCATTTGAATCTTTGAAGATACTGAGCTAATTGTAGTCATGCATGCTATCAAAATGCGGTACCAGCAGCTCAGTATCTACACATACTCCGGAATCGTTTTAATTGCGACAAATCCTTTTCAGCGAGTAGATGCACTCTACGCTCCAGATATCATTCAAATGTATTCTGGAAAGAAGAGAGGCGAACTTGAACCACATTTGTTTGCAATTGCTGAAGACGCATACAGGTCGGTGCCTATAATCTCTATGCTCTGTATCGGTACTAATTTTACAGATGCATGATACGCGATAAGAAGAATCAGACGATTGTGGTTTCCGGCGAATCAGGAGCTGGTAAAACAGTTAGTGCCAAGTACATCATGCGCTACTTTGCGACTGTTGAAGATGTGGACAAGCCACGCACAGCTGGTGTCATGGCCGAACAACTTAGCAAGACAGAAGAACAAATCATGGCGACAAATCCTATTATGGAAGCTTTTGGTAATGCCAAGACTACTCGTAATGATAACTCGTCTCGATTTGGAAAGTACATTGAGATTTTGTTGGATTCCAGACCAGATATTGTCGGCGCCAAGATCAGAACGTACTTGCTAGAACGATCACGGTTGGTATTTCAACCAGCTACTGAACGGAATTATCACATCTTTTATCAGTTACTTGCTGGTGCTTCTGAAGAAGAGCGTGAATCGTTAGGTTTGTTATCTGCTACAGAGTTTCAATACACCAACCAAGGTGGCGAGCCGCAAATTGCCAATGTTGACGACGCTGCAGAGTTTGAAGCTACAAAAGAAGCCCTTTCCACAATTGGAATCTCTACCGAAACACAACAGCATATTTTTGCAATCCTGGCCGGTTTGTTGCACATTGGTAACACTGCCATTACTGCTGGTCGGAATGATGCCAATCTGGCCTCAACCGAACCATCGCTTGCGAAAGCTTGTGAATTACTTGGAATTGATCCGGTGATGTTTGCTAAATGGACTACAAAGAAGCAGATTATTACTCGTGGTGAAAAGATTGTTTCGAACTTAAACTTCAAGCAGGCCACTGTTGTTCGTGACTCGGTGTCTAAGTTTATCTACTCTGCACTGTTTGATTGGCTTGTAGCTGTGATTAACAGGAGTTTGGCGTCGCCTGAAGTCGAGAAATCAGCCAAGCAATTTATTGGTGTGTTAGATATTTATGGTTTTGAGCATTTTAAGAAGAACTCATTTGAACAATTCTGCATCAATTACGCAAACGAGAAACTTCAGCAAGAGTTTAATCAGCATGTATTTAAGCTCGAACAGGAAGAATATGTTCGAGAAGAGATTAAATGGAACTTCATTGAGTTTTCGGATAATCAGCCTTGTATCAATTTGATTGAAGCTAAGATTGGTATTTTATCATTACTTGATGAAGAGGCTCGATTGCCCTCCGGTTCGGATGATTCGTTTGTTAACAAGCTATACACACACTTTGATGTCGACAAACACAAGAAGTTTTTTAAGAAGCCAAGGTTTGGAAAGACAGCTTTCACTGTCAATCACTACGCGATGGAGGTTACATATGATTCCGAGGGATTTATCGAGAAGAACCGAGATACAGTACCTGATGAGCATCTCAACAACTTGCTTGAATCGAAAAATGAGTTTTTGAAAGAGATTATTCAGACATCGCTTGATGCTGCAAAGGAAGCTGCTCAGCAACCGGCTGCCAGTTCAAAGGCTCGACCTGGTGCTTTGGCGAACAGGAAGCCTACTCTTGGTGGTATATTCAAGGCATCGCTGATTGAGCTCATGAATACAATCAACTCGACAAATGTGCATTATATCCGATGTATCAAGCCCAATGAACAGAAAGAAGCATGGAAATTCGAAGGACCAATGGTATTGTCGCAACTTCGTGCTTGTGGTATTTTGGAAACGATTCGTATCAGTTGTGAAGGGTTCCCTACAAGATGGACGTTTGAAGAGTTTGTTGGTCGTTATTACATGCTTGTTCACTCGAGCAATTGGGAGAAACCGATTGATCAATTTTCTGACGCAATTTTGAACAAGACTATTACACAATCAGATAAGTACCAGTTTGGTAAAACTAAGATTTTCTTTCGCGCTGGTATGCTTGCGTACCTTGAGAACTTGCGGTCGCAACGATTGAACGAATGTGCGGTGCTGTTGCAGAAGAATTTGCGACGACTTTTTTTCCGTAACAGATATTTGGAGATTCGCAAGTCTATAATTGCATTACAATCTGTAGTGCGTGGTCACCTTGCTCGACATCGTGTTGAACAGATGCGGCTTGATATGGCGGCGACAAAAGTCCAGCGAGTGTTTCGTGGTTATATGGCCCGGAAAGACTACCAAACAGCACGCACCGGTATCATCAGAACACAGGCTTTGGTGCGTGGATACATGCTTCGCAAAGGATTGGTCAAAGGACGCCAAGAAGCGGCTGCTCTTACTATCCAGCGAACGTACCGAGGATATGTTGCACGTCGTGATTACCAAGCTGATAGGCTTAAAGTTATCATTGTGCAAAGTTTGTTTAGACGACGGGAAGCCCGCAAAGAGTTTACGCAGCTTAAAGTTGAAGCTAGGTCTGCGAACCATTTTAAGGAAGTCTCGTACAAACTTGAAAATAAAGTTGTCGAGTTGACCCAGACACTTGCTACTCGTACACAGGATAACAAAAAGCTGAGCTCGCAGATTGAACAGATGGAAGCTAAGTTGGCGTCATGGCAGGCGAAACATGATGATTTGACAAAGGAGATTGCTACGCTTGAAACAGAAGCCGACGCGGCTGCAGAACACGTGAGACGGGCACAGGAACTTGAAAATAAGCTTAATGAGTTACAAGTCAAGCATAAGGAAGCAGTTACTAAGCTGTCGACGTTAGAATCTGAGACTAGCGAGTTACGGGAGATTTTGTCACAAAAGTCTGCTGAGCTTGAGCTTGTTCAAAGTCAGAACCAAGAAAAGGAGCAGACTGAGCTTACATTGCAAGAAGAGATTGAAAAGCTTAAAAAAGAAATTGAGCGGTTGTCGACATTGCCGCATCCACAAGTTTCCGTCAATGGCTATTCTAATGGTATATACAGTAGCGGTGCTGCAGTGTCTGCCGCTGCTGCTGCTGCTGCAAACGAAATAAGTGCAGTGCCTGCTGCGAAGACACCGCGGTCACTCAAGCGTCATAGTTTGAATACACCAGTTAAGGATATAGATCGGGACCTGATGGCTCAAGATTTCTCACCCAGGCCTGTATCGTTTGGCATGCCATCTACATCATCGCCTGGTTATTTTGCTGCGTTTGGAGATAATGTGGACGAAGGAGTTTTTGAACAGACTAATGTCGACAGTGAAATTGAGAAGATTCTTGAAAACACTGAACAATTACATTTGGAAGTACTGCAAGGACTTATTCGACGGCTCAAGCTTCCTCAGCCTTCAAGCCAAGAAAGTGCTACTCCAAACGAGGTCTTGTTCCCGTCGCATATAATCAACTTGACTACCTCAGAAATGTGGCGACTAGGATTTGTCAAGGAGTCTGAGGTTTTACTTGCCGGTGCAATGGTTACAATTCAGGAGCAAGTGATGTCGTTCGAGAATCGTGGTGAGGATATTATTATCCCTGGTGCATTCTGGTTGTCAAATGTTCACGAGATGTTATCATTTGTGTGTCTTGCGGAGACTAATATTTTGTCGAATGAACAGAACTCAGACATGGGAGATATTGAATTCAAAGAATACGAGAACTTGGTCGGCATGGTCAAGCATGATTTGGAAAACTTGGAGTTTAATATCTATCACACTTGGATGAAGGAACTCAAGAAGGTTCTGCACAAGATGATTATCAGTGCAGTTATTGATTCTCAGTCATTACCGGGATTCATTACCAACGATAATTCGCGGTTCTTTAACAAGTTATTGTCGTCCAACACACCGCAATACAGTATGGATGATATGCTTAATTTTCTCAACAGGGTGTACAAGTCTATGGAGATGTACTATCTTGAGGATCAGGTTATTCGACAAGTTATGGTTGAATTGCTTAAGCTGGTTGGTGTGACCTCGTTCAACGATCTTTTGTCGCGAAGAAACTTCTTGTCATGGAAACGTGGTCTGCAGATTAGTTATAACATCACCCGTATCGAAGAATGGTGTAAGAGTCATGAAGTGCCAGAAGGTACACTCAAGCTTGAGCATTTAATGCAAGCTACCAAGTTACTCCAGCTGAAGAAGGCAACATTATCCGACATTGAGATAATATACGATATTTGCTGGACATTGACGCCGACCCAGATTCAAAAATTAATAAGTCAATATCATGTTGCTGACTATGAGCAACCTATTTCGAGTGATTTGTTGAAGGCGATTGCGTCAAAGGCAGTCAAGACCAAGAATGATACATTAATGCTTGAAGCTGTGTCGTTGGATGATTCTGGTCCATATGAGATTGCCATACCGAGGCAATTAACTGTTCTTGAGACATATATGCCGTCATGTAAGTTATAGCTTAGGTTCATTTATAATCAGTAACTAACGGTTTAGGGCTCCCAGTTCCAACACTTAAACGATTAGCAGATCTCGCCGGTCGCAACGCATCCAGAGCATAAATAATCTTTTATAATTATATATATATTTCTTGTACATGTTCATATAACAACTTTATAGTCTTATTTTTTTTTATGTTGGTTAAGTGTTGATGAAATGAGATGAGATGACTTTTGATTACCCCATTTTTTTAAATTCAAATCATATAATGAATTATGAAATTGAGAATTATCTTTAATTTTTTTGTTGTTAAGAATTTGTCGCAGTTTAGTTATCGTATGAATATATGTAAATTATACATAGAGAGCATTACTATTTCACACATGTATTAAAATGGGCACAATTATAGATACGAATGGAAATCGACAAAGAAAAATAATAACGCCAACAAAAATTAATAAGGTAACTAATTATGTAATATCAAATTATCCACGTAGTTCCATGCATTCGTCGTCGTTTCTTGGATTATACTACTTCTTCTTGAGGTTCAGGACTTAATGATGCCTCAATTGCAATTTCTGATTTTGTTGTAGACAAATTAGGTGTGTTATCGATATCTATAAGTTATTAGACTGATAACATAAAAAAAAAAAAAAAAAAAAAAAAAAAAAAAAAAAAAAAAAGGTTGAGTGATGTAACCTACGTTTGACTTCATCAGTTATAATCTCAATATCGACTTGCTTAAGTTGGTGTTCGTCCTAATCACTTGATTCATCACTTAAAATTCACAATCTCATCTTCTTCGTCGACATCCTGGACATCAAAGTCAAATTCAAACTCCTCATCGTCATCAACGAAGAAATTATCATCTAATCGGTTGGATCTCGGTTGGTTTCGGACGAGGATAGACTTCTGATTCAGGATATACAAAATCACCAGGCATATCTTTTTTTTTAATCGATACCAAAACACTTTCAGCGTTCTGAAATCAAAAAAATTTTTTTTTTTAATTTTCAGTATTATTAACTATAAACCTAACTATATCGACACATACCTGAGCAGGACTCCATCGTTCACCAGGTGCTTCATCAGAAGTATCATCTACACCGGCATCAAAATACAAAATTGTCTATCTTGATATACATTCGGATGATGTAATTGTCGTACCAAATCTGAATTTTTGATGGATTAAACAGATAATTCTATGGGAATTGCATTTCTGCCTGGAATTTGGGTTAGTTACTTGAATATATTCGAATATGTGGCCGAGAGGGTCGGTGTGTACCTTGAAATAACCACCGTAGAATAATCGAGTCTTGGTTAAGAACCATAATTACTACATTCCTAAAATTAGTCTCCACTAGATCTGGTAAGCCACAGAATACAACTCACCAGTGGGATATATTATCATTCTTAAACTGTAGCCCAAATGTTAATTCAAATCCCAACATACCAACCCAAACCCGGGGGGGGCAGGTTAACTTACAGATACTTCGAGACATGGACCATGGTAACTTTCCATGCTTTAGGATCTGATAATCCATGAAATTGTACACTTAAAATCCGACCGGCATCTGCCATTTTGTTATTTTAACCAAGTCTTGGTAGTATGATATGTGTGAACCGTGTGGAATGGTTTTTTTTTTGTATCTTAATATATTGAATATTAACTACTAACTTAATGGAAAGCAGTTGTTACACAGTTACCTGTGCCGCAGTGTGTCGTATACCCCCCTAACCCGAGCTCAGGGGCTTGATTCCTCCACGTGCTAATACGTTTTGCCACCGCTTAATTTTGACGAGAGAGCGTTGACAACCCTGAGTAGGTGCAGCATTTCCTTCCGGGGGGCGCACGCGCGCTATAGAGCACTTGTCATGAGCGATGCTCGAACACTGTTTACTGCCCAGAAAAGTGCTTGAAGGGGTTCGTCGGTCGGGTAACTAACTGCCCGTGCACCAGCAACAGTTTACGCAAGCATGTCACATAGTTAACTACATGTACCAGCTAAACCTTCCAATTGGTGCCGCAGGTGGCCACAGTGGCGACCGAAACCAATGATATTATTACACTTTGGATAACTATTGCTCATAGGTTGAACTTTTTTATTATTACTTTTAATTAATTTTTCGTCGTTTAACACCTTCGTTTCCCTCGGTGTACATTTCATCAATCAAGTGTTTATACAAATTCGCAGCGACCACGCGTTTGAGTTTAAGTGTGGGTGTAAGCGTGTCGTTGTCGATCGTAAATGGTTCAACCATCAACCTTATATTCTTTATCTTTTCATATCCTTGTAATTTTTTTTCTTTTGCAATTGTGTCAAGTTCAGACATGATTGTAGACACGATTTCAGGATCTTTACATGCTTGTTCCATCGCTTCGACATCGTTAATCGAGATTTGTTTACCCAGTAATTTCGACGCAAACGGAGCAAATGTGATTGGTTCAATCTGTGCAATCGCGACAAGATATGATTCTAAAGAACTTCCATGCACAAATAATTGTTGGATTAAAGCACATCCGGCAAGGTAATTGTTCTCAATCTGTTCCGGCGCAACGTATTCGCCCTGAGATAATTTGAAAAAATTCTTGACTCGATCAATAACGTAAACTCTGCCTAGTTCATCAATAGAAGCTACATCACCAGTATGAAAAAATCCTTCTTGATCGAATGCTTCCGCAGTCTTGGCCTTGTCACGATAATACTCTCTAAACACGGTCGTGCCTCTAATCAACAACTCTCCTCTAGGCCATGGCTTATCGGTACTAAAATAATTCAACTCTGGAACGTCTCTCAACCTTATTTCGGTCGTCACAGTAGGCGGTCCACAATTTCCGGTTGTATAGTCATCCGCCTGTCCAAGAATACATCCGCCATGGGTCTCGGTAAGTCCATACCCTTGTAAAATCGGGACTGCAAACGCAGCTCTTAAAAACTGTTGAGTTTCAGAAGCTAATGGTGCAGATCCAGAAACCATCGAAGCTACTCTAGTCATTCCAGCATTACCACGGACTTTACGTGAAATCAAAAAATCCCATAACGCGTGGTTACTAGTTCCGTTATGAGCCATGCTATCAAGTTTCACATTTAATCCATGTCGCGCGATTGCTGCTCGCAATCCGGTAGCTGATACTGTTTTCTCTTTAATACCAGACTCAAACCTGTTCATTACTCGTGGAACTGAAGTAAATACTGTCGGCTGAACTTCTCTAAAGTCCTCAAGGATCTTGCGGATATCACCTCGAAAAAACGCAATAGCCGCTCCGGCTGCCATCGCGATACCCAAAGTAGCGCGTTCGTAGATATGGGTAAGTGGTAAATACGACAAGTAATAATCAATAACATCGTTCCCATGTCTTGGTAAATGACAAAATCCAACAGCCAAAGCAGCAATATAATTAGCATGGGTCAATACAACTCCCTTTGGAGCGGATGTGGTTCCGGAAGTGTAATTGATGGTAAGCACGTCGCTTGGAACCGGTGGGTTATGCGGTCTTGGGAATTGTTTTCCTAATGCCTCAACTTCTGCAAATGTGTAGATACTAATACCCTTTTGTTGAGCCCAAGATTTAAGAATATCACCTTTACTCTGAGCAGGTAAACTGTCATCATCTTTGAGGTCTTCAATGCAAATAATAACCTTCAAATGTTTCAAGTCATTTTTCAACGACAATATCTTGAGAATGTGGTTGAGTCCTGCTACCAAGATCGGAGCTTCCACAGAATTTAAAATAAATTCACTTGAGTTCGGTCCAAGATTATCATACAATGGTACCACAATCAAGTTATACGCGTGGCATGCAAGATCGGTTATAACCCACTCTGGGAGATTGCCTGAAAACAACCCGATTGCATATTTGTCTGTCTTGGGATTACATGCGACAGTGTCGTTTAAAAAACACATACCAGAACCGAAATCGGTTCGTCGTTCGGCAATACCAGAGTATGTTTCCCAAATATATGGCGTCCATTTGTCTGATGAAGAGTCCAGTAACACTCTATGTCCGAGACATAACCTATCACTGAACTTGGCTTGGGATACTTCAAATGCATCATATTGAGTCCGTAACTTAATCAATTAGCCATCGATAACGTCCCCCGGTCACCAAGCCAAAAAGAAAACCCAAACTCACCATTGGATGTGGTCCCTGAATAAGTTTATCAGGCGACGCAGCATTTCTATATATTCCAGTGTACCCATCTTTTTCAGATCCTGGGATCATCACAGCTTGTTTCTGACCAGGTAATGCTTTAATCACTGGGATCGCATCTTTGTCGTGCATAGGCGCATCTGGTCCGATTGTAGCCGCGAATAAATCGTTTGGACCTGGTGGTAAAATCGGATTTGCCATAATTCCTTAACTGCAGAGTCGTAATAACTATATCTAAAGAGAACGATACCTAAATTGAACACAAAAGATGTACATTTCATCTCAGCGTTTCAGGGCTGCAGTGTTTTGGTATCGTATTGGCCCACTGCGGCTCAAAGGAGTAGGCGTCAGGCGCCTCGCTCAGCCAAAATTTAAGGGATTGGAACTAAACAATTAAGGTGCGTTTGAGTGCGCGAGTGTGTTCTCATATTAAGGGACTCGTACCGTACGTACTTTGACCCTGGGTCTTTGATTGTAGTCGTGGCCTCGCAAGTCTGCCGCTATCGCGTTAACCATACCGTCAGCTAAGCCAATCCATTCACCACCAATTGATTGGTTGCGATTGTTAAATAGATCGAAAATGAGTACCGAAAAGCAGGTATCACCACCAAAATCACCGGAATCACTTGCAATTGCCGGGTTCTTAAGGCATAATGCTGAACTCAAGCAGCGACAAGGAATCTTAAATGGCAAACGAGCTGATTTTTTCAGAGTCAAACGAGCATTACGAGCATTACAGTCGAATGCATATAAGAACGCTCAAAAGAAAAATCAATTGTTACCCAAGGTCGAAACTGAAGAGCATGCGATTGATGTGTTTAGACAACTTCCAATCAATCAGCTTGCGATTCGAGTAGAGAAGCTAACCCGGAAGATATTAGAAGATAAAAAGAAAGAGAATCCGAATGCACAGTTACCGCATCCATCAGCTTTATCAAAGACTAAAGGTGTTCCGACGATTGTATTTGTGCAACATCAGGTGGTTGCAGCCGATGATGATATTTACTATGTTTGGTTGTGGGAAAAAGTACCGGTTACTACTTATATATATGCTGGAATTACAATCATTGCGATATTTGCAGTGATTTTGTTTCCATTATGGCCACCAAAAATGAGATTAGGTGTGTGGTATTTATCAATGGGTTTGTTAGGTTTGCTTGGTGCATTCTTTGCTATGGCGATTTTCAGATTGATCTTATTCGCAATTACATATATTGTGGTGTCGCCAGGAATATGGTTGTTTCCTAATTTATTTGAAGATGTTGGGTTTGTGGATAGTTTTATTCCATTTTGGGGATGGAATATCGTTCCTGAAAAGAAAAAAAAGAAACAGAAGAACGTGGTCGAGGTGCCGGTGGTGAAAAATGAACAGGAGTAAAAAAAAAAAAAAAAAAGAAAAAAAAAATAGAAAAGAAAGTACAGAAGAAGTATAATTAGAGATATTAATATGATGCATTCATTTTTTGCTATTTACAATTTTTGTACCCAAAACAATACGCCTAATTACTCCAAAAAAAAAACAATTCCCAAATGCAATTATAAATACACACAACTTTTAATAACCAGCTTTTGGAGGAGGCGTTGGAAGTGGTCCAGCAGGTGGTGGCGGCACGATCGGTGATCGAGGAGTTAAAATTCCTCGATTTTTGAATGATGTTAATGTAACTGACTCTCGTCTTGCAGGTGCATGTGGTCGAGAAACTCCTAACTTTATTGATTCCTGAAGTGATGTGTTTGAAGACGATCTTGACGATGATGAAGACGATGCAGATTCAGATTTGAGAGTGAAAACTGATGAGGCTAAATTCACATTTGATGATTTGTGAGGTGAAGGAGTAGTTAGCTCGCTCACGTCAGAGAAGTCTGCAGATTTACGAGAAAGAGTCGATAATTGATCGACCGAGGCTGTATCAGCCGATGACTGAAGTAGTACTGTCTCGCTTAATCGTCGAGTTTCGATTGATTCTCGTATTAGCTTAATTTGCAACCTGACCAGACCCATCCATTCTGTGAACCTGGCAACATTATCAAACACCAATAATGCAACTCTCGGCTTGTCTTCCGGCACCACATTTGCCCTTAATTTTGACATATGAGGGTGATGAGTAGCTGCCGAGTACAATTGATGACCAATTGGTGACCTGAGTGAGGTTGAGGATGCATTCGAATTAGAAAAAATAGATGAACGTTTGTTTGAAATCGGAGTTGCGATTGACCACGACTTTGACTGTCGTCGTTCGTCTACTGGGTCACCACCACCAGCAGGGGTTTGAGGGAATTTCTCGCAAACTTTGAGAACAAATTGATGGTCTGGAATGTCGTCTGACGCATACGCGACTGATTCGCCTGATATTATCAACACCTGGTCCGGGACTGAATCTTGTGCCGATGACTTTGCGTATCGTAATATGCCTCGGCGAAGCAGAACAATTGTGTACTGTTCGAGGCCAGCATGTTTCAGGAAATGCGAGTGGGTGGTGCACTCCAAAGTTTCGACCGCGACTGCCTGAACCGATGCAGTTGCGAATGGAAGTTTTTTGAAATAGGCCATGAGCTGACCGTGATCTGCAGTCACCATATCAATTGGGGGTGAAGTCCACGCAGGCGATACCGGCGGCGTCAGTGAGGACTGGGTAGTAGTAGTAGTAGTAGTAGTAGTAGTAGTTGTAATGGGCAGTTGCTGCTGCCCCTGTGAAGCAGCCACCGACAATAGCGAGACCGCAGAAGCTTGCCTGGAACTGAAAAGCGACTTGAGCGGATTCCGGATCTTGTAGGAGCCGGTTGACGACGTCGAGTTCGATCGTTCAGGCGTGGCCATGGGTGCCGCCGCTGACGACGGTGACGGCCTTGAAGACGGCGATAACCGCAGACCGCCCGCCTTAGACGAGACCGACGACGACGAGGAGGAGTCTGACATTGAGGACTGCAGCTATGATAAAGTCATCTGAGTAAAAGTAAAAGAAACGTAGTGGAATCTGTGGGAAGCAAGCTGAAGAACGAGAGATGATGATGATGGCCTTGTTGATGACTATAAAAAAACGCCCTGCCCGGTGCGAACTTGCCCAGTGGGTGGGCGCAAACCCAAAACCGGACCCTCCTGAGCTTAAGTTGGTGCGGCGCGAATGTGTGAGACGACCGGTGGACCGAGATCAAGTGGGTCTCTCAATCAAATAATCCACGGCCCAGAGTGGGACACAACCCGGACGAACGGCACCAAAGACCAGACCAGGGGTTTCCAACAACAGCAACAGCAGCCGACCAGTGGACTTGACTAGTAGTGCAAATGTTAACGACAGCACTTAGCAACCGTTAGTCTGTAATTAAACGCTAGCGAACTTTTGTGGCTGCGAACAGACGACGATGGCGGTGGCCAGGTCTGCGTTTATATATCTATAAATATATATATATGTAGTTACTGTACATACAGCAGTACATACACATTTCCATCGATCATCACCGGCTGAATCAACGTCGCTAGTCCAGCCATAGCGCCCCCCACCCGATCGTCACCAGCTGCACGCTCAAATCTACATCTGTTTGATTCGTACACAATTCATGGTTATATTATTCGGTTCTCGATCGATAATAATTCCTCCGTTCGTTTTCGTTTGCATGTCTCGGTGTCACGCTCAGATCCGCTGGTGTTGCCCGGCTGCGACCAGATCTCGCTGCCGATCAAACGCTTTATCCGAATCGAGCCGCACTCATCACACGCGCGCACAAACACACACACACATATATATATATAAATCACCACCCCACGCTTGTGGGTTTACACGTGGGGGCGGCTGGGCGCCAGCGATGATGTCCATTGTCGGGTGCGACTAAAGTGTAGCCCGATGGGCTCTCCCAGATTATATATTGCTTTGTATTAATACTTTGATGAATGGCGGGGGATATTAGCAGCGGCAATCCACTATACTAACCCAATCAGCCTCACCGAACGGTCATCGTGGTGTTGTCAGTTTGTTGGTAACTATGTAGCCCCTGATTAGACCAATCTCCCCCTCTCTACGTTTTGCTATAACTAGGATTTTGTACATCAACATATGTATGTACATAGCCTTTCCATCCTCATTGCCAACCAAATCGAACATTGTTCAATATAACAGCAATTACCATTGTCCATGGTAAACGATTATTCTCAGAATAACACAGCTTGTTATGCTCGTCTGTGTATTGAATAGTGCAAACCCACTCAGAAACTCGAATTTAGTAAAGTCTCAAATGTCGACAGTCCAAGGCTTGTACCAAAACAATAGTATTTGAACATTAAACAATGGCCACAGCCTTGTGCACAGTAAATCCCCCTGCCCACAGTCACAGTAGCTTCCAGGTGAGATCAAACAAATCCTCTAAATAAAACTATATCCACGATAATTTTAACCCCCCTCACTTTGCTACAGTGTGTGTTCTTGTTTGCGTCCCTGGCCCAGCGTGAACAGACTTTGCAAACCTCGTCTAGTCAAGCTCAGGGCTAGAGTAGTAGGTGCGTCACGTCCACTCCTTCGTGCTGTTGTAGCGTGGGGGGTCAAGCTTTCCACTGAAGGGTTGCCAAGCCTTGGTTCTGTGGGATTGTCCGCAGACTTGAAATGCGCAGCATATCAAACTGACGTGTGCACTAGACACAGTACTCAATCTAAAAACAAGTAAACAAACCAAATACACATGAAGTACCAAACATCCCCGATAATCTCTCTCGCTGACATGGAAGAAAAGTAACTCATAGAATCAAACGAAAGGTAACTCATGAAATCAAACAGAGTAAACTGTACAAGGGCTAAAGCATATAATCCAAGCAAATCAAACAATGAACATGATAAAACATCAACAATAAATCACCCATCCTAATCGAGCACACACCCGTGGGTGTCGTAGTTCTTTCCCTTTCCTTTCCTTTTCTTTTCTCTTCTCTTTTTCTTCTTTTTTTTAAGATATATCTGTGCATAAGTGCATAACCTATCCGGAACAGAGAGTCCGTTTAGTAGCGACGCGTGTCTTCGCGTCTAGCTCTATTGGTCCTCTGAGGTTCTGGATATACGAGGACGGCCTCGCCGGGCGAACCATTCTTGGCCTCCTAGCTGAGTCGTTCGGATAAATGCGCGAGTTGCCAGTCAGCCTTTGGCTGTCCAGAGCAGCGTCTGATTGTCAGGGTGTGCGTCCAGATCAATCCCGTTAAAATAGTTTCGCCTCTGAATCCTGACGCGACACGCCGCCCACAACCCTCGCCCAGCCCCAGACCCTATATTTTGGTTGATTCAGGATCCCAAGTTGACCAAACTAGTTGGCTCGTAAACCTCTAATTTACATCAAACCTAAATGTTGTCAGCAGCAGCAGACTTTTGCCACCTAGTGATTGGCTCTGGTGTGGTTGGACTTGCTGTGGCGGCGCGGTTGGCCCGTCGAATGGCAAGTTCGTCCAATGGTTCGGTGCTGCTGGTCGAACGACATAGTGCAATTGGCACCGAAACATCTGCAAGGAATTCGGAAGTCATTCACGCAGGGCTGTATTACCCATTGCAGTCTCTCAAAACTCAATTGTGCATAGCCGGGAAAAACCTTCTGTATGAAGTCGCAAACACAGCTGGGATCAGTCACCGTCGATGTGGTAAATAATTGACTCCCCCCAAATTTCTTGAATCAATGGTTGTTAAATTCTAGGAAAGTGGATTGTGGCACAAAATGAATCTGAGCACGAATATTTATACAAAATGCATGAAAAGACAAAGCAGTTGAACGTATGCGACTATAGTGGGTGTATGTACATGTATGAACTAACACTAGTAAGGTTCCTACCGAATTTATATCAGTCGACGCCGCCAAACAAATTGAACCAGATGTCAACGCACGGGCTGCGATTCTCAACTCCCCTTCTACAGGAATAGTATCAGCTCACGAGCTCATGACGTATTTGCTTGGTCAATTTGAAGCTTCCGGGGGTGACTTAGCTCTCGAAACCGCCGTGACTGCAATCAGTTATGATTCAGCCAGCAAATTATACGACGTCTCATTTGAAGCAGGTGGCGAACAAATGAATCTTAAATTTGAAAATGTGGTAAACGCTGCTGGTCTGTCTGCTCCATTGATATCCAACATGGTCCTACCGCAGTCTCGACACCTCACCCCGTTTTACGCCAAGGGTTCATACTTCTCTTACGGCTCTTCACGACCACGGACTTCGCGGTTAATATACCCTTGTCCAGGTGGTCATGCTGGTTTGGGCACACATCTTACCCTGGATTTAGGTGGTAGGATCAGATTCGGACCTAATGTCGAGTGGATTACTGATCCATCTGATCTGGCACCAAGCAGTGGCCAACTTGATAACGCATTTGAAGCAGTGACTAAGTACCTTCCGGGTGTGGATAAATCTGCATTTATACCTGATTATGCTGGAATAAGACCAAAACTAGCTGGTCCTGACAATAAGGATTTCATAGATTTTGTGATTCGGATGGAAGATGGGTTCCCTGGGTTTGTAAATTTGCTTGGTATTGAAAGTCCGGGACTGACTTCAAGCTTGGCTATTGCCGAATACGTACATGATTTATATTACAAATAAAATCGTTAGTTGTAGAACAATATCCGTTGACTTGCGTTTAGTTGTTGCCTTTTGTAGTAGAATGATTGACTCACCCAAATGAGCCGCACAAATAGGGTTTTTTTGGTTAATAAATTCAAGACACGTCGAAGCGGACTCGTCAGCACTTGACTTGTGATATTGTGTTTACTCTAGCAAATCTAAAAGGATTTACGATAATGATTATACGGCCGGGGATATTACTCAACTTGAGCTCGCGGCAGTTCAGTTCGAGTGCATACACCAGTGCGCCGTTTCTGAAAGTGGCCATTATCGGTTCAGGACCTGCTGGATTCTATACAGCGTATAGGATATTAGGACACATGCCAGATGGAGATGTTACGGTTGATATGTATGAGAAATTACCTGTACCTTTTGGACTTGCTAGATTTGGAGTTGCGCCGGATCATCCTGAGGTTAAGGTAAGAATTACATTTTTTGGTCGCGAATGATTTTGATTTTCAGTTAATTGTGCTAAAACTTGTAGAATTGTGAAGAGAAGTTTGAGGAGGTAGCTCGATCAAAGTCATTCAGATTTATAGGAAACACTACAATTGGTGAACCGAGACCAACATTAACACCGGGTTTTAAACCGAACTATATTTCTCTAGACATTGTCAAGCGGAATTACGACGCGGTGGTGTTTGCATATGGTGCCGACGCCGACAAGGACGTGTCATCTACAATCAAGGGTGCAGATGGGCCTGGTGTATATTCTGCTCGGGCAATTGTTGGGTGGTATAATGGTCATCCAGAGTTTCAGCATTTGCAACCGGATCTGACTGGTAAGGATGCGGTTATTATCGGGCATGGAAATGTAGGATTGGATGTTGCTAGGATATTGTTGACCAAGGTGGATGATCTGAAGGAAACCGATATTACCCAGCATGCGATAGAGGCACTTTCCAAAAGTAATATTAATCAAGTCCGGATAGTCGGTCGTCGCGGGCCTGTACAAGCATCATTTACCAACAAGGAAGTGCGCGAACTACTCAAGATCCACAAAACAGCGTATATACCACCACCGAGAACACTAATGGACCAGTTATATGAACACAAGCAAGAACTTCCTCGGCAACAGGCTCGACTTGTTGAGCTTCTTCGCAAGAAACCGAAATATGATCTCGCCACGTCACGTAATCATTTCTCGTTTGAGTTTTTCCTTACCCCGACCGAGTTCAAATATACAGACGACGACGCACTTTCAAGTGCGATATTCGAGAAAACTGAAATTGTCGCTAGTAGTACGGTTTTGGATATTGGCGCGCGTGTGCAGTCGACCGGTGAGTTTAGTGAGATCCCTGCATCTGCTGCGTTTTTGAGTATAGGGTACCAGACAAGAGCGATATCAGGTTTGGACGAGTTCTACAATGATAGAACTAATAGTTTAAAGCATGAGAATGGACGGATTCAACCTGGGTTGTATTCTTCCGGGTGGATTAAGCGTGGTCCACGAGGAGTGATTGCTGATACGATGTACGACGGCTTCGAGACTGGCGACGCCATTATCAGTGACTTTGACAGAGGTGTAATCCCGAATGCTCCAGCATCAAGTGTAGGTGGATGGGAAGGCGTGAAGGCCGAAATGGGCCAGAAGTTAAATTGGAAGGTCGTGAGTTGGCAAGACTGGAAGCAAATCGATCTTGCAGAAAAGAAAAATGGGTTCAGGGCTTCCAAGCCTAGAGAAAAGTTTAGAACCCAGGATGAAATGATTGCAGTCATTTCGTAAAACTGTATATAAATATAAATTGATAGACATCCTCCGCACAGACACATTTCTAAACGCAAATTAATGTACTTTCACGTTGTCCGGCTCGGTCGCGACGAGTCCCGGCATCCTTAGATTTACAGGGGCAGAAAAAAAGAGATGCGCATGGACATGGGTCGGCGGCAACCGGTCACATGGGCCTGCGGTCAAAGCTTCCAAAAAAGGCGCAACGCAGCAGCAACCCCAGCTGTAGAGAAGCATAAGCTGGAGGAGAGCCAAAGCCAGTAGGAAAGATCAGATATAGTTAGAGAGCTCGAGATACACATATTATATCCAGGTACACTAGTGCTTGGTGTGTTTCTCACACAAATGTTTAAGTTTGATGTGCAATTGAGCAAGCGCCGACCACGTGTGATGAGATATTAAACGTCAGCCAATTTCCAACGATAGAGATCAGAACCAGATTATATACTCATGTCTGACATAGCAGCGAGCAACAATAAGACGAAGTTGCCGCTGCCGGCATCGTATATGTCAGCGAATGCTGTAATTGCAGTGCTATCGCCAGATCCGCTGGTGCTAGCCCACGGGCTGACGGTAATGCCACCTCAGACTAGTAGTCTCGAGACGCTGAACTCGTTCCTTGACGCAGTGCTGTATTTAATATTGTCTAGGGCGAAGACAAGCACGAGTGTGTATGCGCTTTCGAACGCAATTGGGAAGGTTGTGAGAGCGCAGCTTGCGAACGTGGCTATTGAAGATGGAAAAGCCGAGCTGCGGAATTATATCACGGCTCCGGCTGAGGAAGATGCGTTGTTCGGACCTACACCTGAAGATGATCGACCGATTTCAATAAAGAGCTCGTCAATCAAGCGGAAGCAACAGGTTGAGCGAATGTGGGTATCGGCTAGAGTAAAGTGTATGGTATATTCGTCACTCGGCGATCTAGTGGAAGCAGATGCAATCCAGAACATCCCAGATCAGCAACTGGATTTGTTCGAGCAGTCGTCACCTGAAAATCAGCTTGAGCGGTGTATGGTTGTGAGTCCGACTTCAATTATTTTTTTGACTGCGGTGCTAGAAAGGATCGGAGAGCATATTATTATGGCAGCAGGCCGAGCTGCTCTGAGCAGGTACCTTGTTTCTACAGCAATTCGACAACCCGTTGTAAATATTGTAGTGATTACAGATGACGATGTGGATAAGATTTCACTTGATCCCCAGCTTGGCGGTGCATGGCGACAATGGCAACGGCGATTGCAGAATGAGTCGGTAAAGCGGACCAACAGCGGTACACCTACAGCTCAAACAGAATTTAGGAACGAGACTCCAGAGATGGCCAAAGAAGAGAGTATATGTGAAGAGCCTGCTAAACCAGTGGTGATTGCAAAGGGACGTGTTGTTAGACAGCGGGATGAGACGTTGGATGCGGCCCGGGTGTCGCTTACTTTACCGGTGACTCAGGAAATAATTGACGAGCGACGCAAGTCACGTCCTTGGAGTTATCATGGCCAGAGGTTCTCGCTTTATGATTCATTCACTGAACAACAGAAGGCGGCTGCTGAAGCTGCTGAGGAGTATGAGATGAACGAAGACGGGTCGCAGGATGCGGAGGATACGCCTGAGGCCGCCAAGGACACACAGGATGATCCAGTTCCCGAGGCCCAACTCGAGCCTGGATATGAACGGCCTACACTAAAATCAGCACACAAGGCTTTCTACGAAGAAGAGACTCGTAGCAAGAGTCCGCTTGCTAGTGTTGATATGTCAAGCGAACAATCTTTGTCTTCAGGCATTCAAAGTGATGAAGAGCCTGTGTTGATGCTAGCGTCAGCAGTACCTGGATTCAACCCAGCGTATACTATGGTTGACTCTGATTTAGTAGTGACCACAACCAGCAGCTCAGCTGGAGTTCAGCATTCACATACCAGACGACATTCTTCAAGTCTATCAGGTTTAATCAAACGGTCACATGGCGGTATGGAATTTGTACCTGGGTTTAAGATGCAAGTCCCAGCCGAGAAAGTGCGAAAATACGTGTGGATATCAAACCAGAAATTATTCCAAGACGATGATGGATCTACTACCGCGACGACTTCCAAAAATATTGAGACCCCGATTAAAGATAGCGAGATTGAACACATGTCATTTGAAAGATTGCTCAAAAGTGATATTACATATAAATTGACATTAACACCCGATAAGTTAAGAGAGAATAAGGTATGTAACTTATTGAGAGTGGTTTGTAAATTTATGCTAAGGATAGCCTGTGTATGGGTTAAATGAAGTTGGCTATAATCTAGATAATGGATCTGGTCCTCCTACTCGGTCGTCATCGGCTGGATCTACATCACAACATGATTCAGAAGCGTCTGGTTTTCGACACCCTACCACTCGTCGATATTCAAACAAGTCTTTTTCGACCAGCATAACTGAAGATCAGTCGAATGCGGCTGCTGATTTCTTGGACGATCTACAAGACGAAGAAAATGACGATGGCTCGCGCGCAACATCCTCAAGCAAACAACAGAGTAGTACGACTTCGGTGGACTCACAACGTCAACTACGGCGCAAACCATCAATAATGAACCGTTTGGGATTTTCTGGTATAGTTAAAGATTCAACTGTTATTGAGTCGCCGTCGTCAAGTTGTTTACCCAAATGTGAGACTAATAGCGATCCAACCTTGTCGCCACCGTCACCAGCACTTGAGTCACCTATTAAATCGCCTTTATCCGCGCTGTCTTTTGACTCGGCCAATAGTGCACCAGAGAAAACAGCATCAATGACGTTATTTGACACAGTAAAAGGTAAGACACGTAAAGTGAGTGTGGCTGATATTCATCGAGAGAATGTATCGAAAGACAGTGCAAAGGCACAACGCAAGAAGAGTGTAAAATTTTTGGGTTTTTTGAAAGGGAAACACGTTGTTGTGTAGAATAGGTATTGTTGGGTCTGGTTGTGCTGTTAACGCTTGTATGCAATTAATTATTTTTTATTACAGATAGTTTACTGGTACAGATAGGTAATGTACAATCTAGAATCGCCGTGGCGGTGGTTGCCGTTGCTGTTGTCCCTGTGTATTGATTGGTATCGCACCTGGAGCTGGAAACGGTGGCATCCCTGTTGGAAGTGGAAATGGTGGCATCCCTCCTGGAGCACCGGGAAATTGTGGCATTCCAGGTAATCCAGCTGGCGGAGGGATCGGAAATGGAGGAACAGATACATTTTGCGGTACCGGCATACCAGGTAACGGGATCGGCGGTGGCGGAAGTGGCATTCCTGATACTGACGGAACAGTCGTAGTCGTAGGAAAATGATATGGTAAACTTGACTGTTCTGGTTTGCCGTCTGGTGTAGTATATTGGTTTGTAATCGCGTCGATGATCGCCTGTGCTTGTTCTTGACTTATTTCTGTGTAAACCCCGTTAATAAAATCATTCCCAACGATCCCATATCTAACCAATTTCTTACTCTGATAATATTCAACTACATTTTTGATATGATTTCGTCCACTATTATGTGCTTTTCGAACACTTGTCGAATCATGCGTAAGGAATACTAGATCCGCGCGTTAGTCTTCCTAAGTTAAAGGTTTCATCGGTCATTGGTTCACGAACCGTCACAGTAATCACAAAAATAGTAAATCAAAGTTAGTAAATAGTAATTATTTAATCAAAAAGTAAAAATAATAAATGTATACTTATCTTAGGCATGTTTGGTTTGTGCGTTATGACATATGCAATATATATGTACTTGATTTTGATGAAATTCAATTTCGAAATGACTGGGAGGCTTTTTGTTTTTGGACTTTCGCGTTTTTGTGAGCGTGGTACTCTATCAGTTTCGTGAATCGCGATACTTGTCTCGCCATTATTAGTTATCAATATATTAAGATACAAAAATTGCGTAGGTCAAAAAAAAAAATATAATATAGTTTATCTTTACTACCCGACCTATGATGAACATATCTGATATCATTAGCACTTAATATTTAGCAATTACGGTGGAAATCATTGATACCCAGAATTATCGAGTAAAATCTCATTACGAGGTACATACACCAGCAACATTAAATTCTGTAAAAAAATATTTTTTTTACATCATATCAACTAATCTTTAAATGGCCATGGGAATTTTTAGGCTCTGAGATGGCAGTGCTTTTAGCAGTGGTCGCATGATCAGAAACCGTCTGAAGGAATTCCAGTTTCTATTCGGTTGCTGCAATGAGAGATGAAGACCAAGAGCACTTGGCTATTTTAATAAGTTCTTTCTAGACTCTCTTGATCCTCCTTTAATTGTAATTTCATTCGCAGAGCATGGCGAAATAGCTATCGCAATTTGGCGCACGGGCAAAGTATTTGATAATACCTTCAGTTTAAAAAAAAGAAGTGGTATCAAATATTGCGGTTTTTAAATCTTTGATAAAGGAATAAGTTAGCATACAATGTGAAGTATTGATTGATCTAATGTGTAAGTCGTGAGTATACGGACGCCGGAGGACGACTGGGAACTCGAATCTTTATCACAAGATGATTGATATTTTTCAAATATAGCGACATGGAGATCAAATGCAGACATCTATGAGGATAAAATAATGAAATCAATATGTTGAATAGCATTAAATGATGAAATAATCATCAACAAGGTAACCCGTTCATGGCGATCATCGTTGTCCGTTAGCGCTCGCTACCGCTTACGTGTTATCTGTTAAGCGTAACTAAAGAACTATCGTAGTTGTAATTTAATAATTAAAGGCGTCTATGTATTAAACAGACTGGCATCTTATTAATTTTGCGGCAACTGCATTCTTGCGTGAGTGGGGGGGAGACAAAAGCTCGCAGGTGCCGCGAAACTGTGGATATTTACCACCCACACTAATCGAGTGCATGGCGTATGATACAAGTGCCGGTTTGCCCTTTTTCCCACAGTGAAACAGAGTTGTTTTTCCACCTCGTGCACCAAAATTTTAGGAGTGGGATGGGTGGATTGGGCTACGATGCCTTCCTTCCCAATCTGGGAAGTTGAGGGAGCCCCGAGAAGAATGCGCACTTATACGCGGGCTTCGTAAACATATGCGAACAGTAAGTGTTAACCGTGAAATGCTGGGATGATTATGCTGTGGGTCAGACAGATTCTTCTTTCTTGTCCTTTGGTATAGTAAACCAGACCTAACTGAACTATTTTATGTTCACTACTATACAACAAATGAAATTCTATGCCTATTTACATCAATTGGCAAGTTGAGAAAAATTTATAAAGACGACGCTAGAACATTAGTCGGTATTCCACTCTTGACAAGGTCTGACACTTACATGCAAAATGATAGGTCTCTAAAAGATATTGGTAGTCAGCTAAGAAAATACCGGCAATATTCACCAATGGAATGTTCTCTGTCTTTTGCACTACTTTGTCAAATATCGATCTAATATAGTTAGTCAATAGTGAGAGAAAATCAACCCATTTGGCGTACTTTGTGAACCTGTTGTAAAACTCCCCGCGAAGAATCCACCACCACATGGAAGAACCACGTTTCTTGACCTCCTCCTTTTCTAAACTGGTCAACTTCGTGAATGCCGATCTTATAGTTTCACCGGGCTTAGTGAGAGTGTCAATCACTCCATCGCGACAAGCATATTCGACTGCAAACCCGACTAACCACGGCATCCATTCAACTAATCTTCGTGATGTTGGTTGCATTTTTTCGAAACGAGCTGAATCGCGCGATCGCACGACCAAAAATACCAGTAATGCGTAGATAACTGGTCGCAGAATGTACAAAATCTCTTTATGAATGCCATCTGAAGATAGTGGGTGTATTAATTTAGGAGCCGACATTACATCGTCTGGTTGTAACACACGGTCCATAAGTATATCTGCATGTGTTTGACCATTCGAACTACCAAGCGGTATCTTTTGTCTGGTTCGTGGCATAGTCCAATAGGTGTTTGCTTCCTCTACTGCTCGCATCTCGTTTTCAGGGTCATTTGGGTCGAGTAGCTTAGGATCAATTTCTCGCTCTGGCAGCGCTGACTGAGGAACCATCTTGTTACCGGTGGTACGAAAGAGCGCTAATCTCAATGCAGCTTTGATACTTTCCAGACCAAGTACAGCAGTCCATCGAACCTTCTCGCCGCCTTTCTTTAGTGCTGCCATTTCTATCAGCAGCTCGGTCTGTCGGATAAGAGACAGCAGATACGCTATCCTTTTGTAGTTTTTATTTTTGGTCATAAAGTGTTTTGTGTAGCGGGTATGTACTGATGGTTGAAAATGTGGGGAATCTGATGACTCGAGCGCTCGCGCTAGGATCGTGTCGTGATAGAGGCCAAGAATATTCATAATCGAGTATACTATACTTAGCACAAAGACCCCGCCAAATAAGTTGCGGTCTACTTACACATTTCTGCCAAAATCTCGGCATCTTTGAATCGCGCAGGCATCGCATAACTCAGCGACCTGAATGTAGACTCTACTGATGAAATCCGGCTAGCATTTTTAAGCAAAAACATTTCATACAGTCTAAGCCAACCCAATTGTTTTTCCGTATTGACCTCTTGAACTGGCGCGCAGCATTTACCATTGCCATTGCTGGCGATATACTGATCCGTGGTTTCTTCTGACCGGTCCACTTTTGTTGTGCTAGACGACAACGCCGACCACGTTGGCAACAAAAGTTTCTCCTTGTTATTCATATCCTTTTAGTATTACAAAAAGTAATACACTAAATGCGTTCGTCTGTCGTCGCAGCAGTAGCCGAGGCCGATGCCGGACCTTTTCAGGAGCCAGTTACCACCGATGGGGAAGTCTGCGGAGAAAGTCGACATGCGCTTTGACCCCAGCCCCAGCCCAGCCCTGTTTACATGGCGCGTTGATAACCAGGTTGATAAAAAGCAATGATATCCGCAGGTTACGCGTGCGCGCCCGCCAGGATATCAAGTCTTCGCGTGTTTACGTTTTGGCTTTTGCAGGGCTGACTGACTGACTCGGTCTCTTGTTTCGGTCCCCTCCTGGCCCAGCCAGCCGCCTTAGCATCAGCCAACTCGTTGTTTGTATCCCTGTCAAGTTTTGTGTTTATTAGCAGTGACTTCTCAAGTAACTGGTGCATGTATATATTTGAATCGGGACGTATTTTTCTTGTCCGATTCTGTTTGCTGGACCTGTCGCTCCCGTTTTGACTTGTTTCAGCGCTCGTCGCGAGATCAGCCCTGGACAGGATAGGCCCGTTGACTTCGTCACACACTCCTCTGCATCATCATCGACAAGCTGGATCCAACCTTTGTGCTGATCTGAGCCTTTTTTTTGCATTTGCATTTGCATAGATACTCCTCTGACTGCTTAGTATCGTTTGTTTTCATCATGTTCCAGCAGTCTTCCGTGCCTGTTGACTCCGGCTCGCGCAGTCAACAACTGCATCAGCCATCAACCCAACAGGCTCCTTCGCAGGCACTCCAGCAGCAACAGTCACTTCAGCAGCCAGTGCACCATACACTACGCAAGGCACAGTCGCGTCATTTTGAGACGTTTAACAACCCGGCAGTGATGAACGCGCCTGTCCCGAATGCGGGCCTTGGTTTGGCGAACGTAAGCGGGGGCTTACATGGTAGTTATGACTATGATAGTACATTTTTGAACGATTCATATGGGGAACAACCATACGTTCCAGATATGCGCTATGCTGATTCTCAGCGTATGAGTGCCATTTTGAGCGGATCGTACTATGATCAATCGTGGGCGATGCCTCAGAAGCAACGATCGCCTACTATGGTATGTACAACGACAACTTCTCATCAAAGCTTTTTTTATTAACCTTTTTTTAAGCGTTGGGCTGATCCTACGCCTGTTTTGCCTAGCGATTATGCGATGCCTTTGCCGCGTTTACCTATAGCTGCATCAATGACCTATTCGCCGCCTACCAGCTCTTCTCCTTCCAAATCTGACGCGTCATCGTTTAGTTTCCAAGGACGCAACTCTTTTGGTAAGGGAGAAGACGAATTTCTTTCTACTGCGATTGTGATCAAGAATATCCCCTTTAGTGTTGGCAAGGAACAATTGCTTGATATCATGCTTGGATTGGGTTTGGCGTTACCATATGCGTTGAACTTCCATACCGATAATGCTGGTATGTTTAGAGGCCTTGCATTTGCAAACTTTACGACCGCGAATGACACTGCGCGTGCTATTGTCATGATGAACGGGTTTGAGGTCAATGGTCGCAGGCTGCGAGTAGAGTATAAGAAGTTGCTCCCGGCTGCTGAACGTGAGCGTGCTGAACGCGAGAAACGCAGCAAACGTGGCCAGCTTGAGGAACAACACGGATCTAGCACATATGTGCCATTTGCATCGAAGGGTGTAGCAACTGCAGCAGCGGTGACTGGAAAAAGTTTCAAGATTGCTTCGTCTATTGATGAGAAGCCTGTCAAACCTGCATGTGAGTGGATGTCGAGATATGATTGTTTGATCTATGCTGACGATAATAGCTACCGAGTTGGATTTAAATGATCAACGTACTTTAGATATTTACTCACAGATCTTGTTATTTCAGAACTCTCCTGAGTCTGGTGATGAGCTGGTATTTCCACGTGGGATGGGCCATACCCACCGTCGCGCGGTTCACATCATTGCTCACAACCTTGGTCTCGGCCACGTTTCGCTTGGTGAGGGTGATAACAGGCATGTGGTTGTGTCTCGTAAGGCCAATGGTCTTTCGCTTTCGCCTGCGTCTTCTAATGGAGGAAGCGTTACCAGTAACACCCGTAATGTTTTTGCTCCACATTCGGTGAATTCTTCGTCGACTGCGTCGGCGCTGTTGGATATGCAGCCTCCGTTGTCATCGTCTTACTACGCGATCATGAAGTCAGGACAGATGGCAAAGTCATTGAGAGGCACCAAGTCGTTTGCAGATATTCGGTCGTCTGCACGAGCGAGTGCTACTCACAGCAATAACGGTGGGTTGTATTCGATTCCTCAGAACGGCAGCACTGCGTCATTGCAATCGAACTCGTCATTTTCAAGTGTTCCAGCATTGCCGCGAATTCCTTCGTCTGCATCTTTACGGGATTCATTTTCAAGCATGTCGTATAGAATTTCAGCTGGTACCACGTCGGGTCAGATCCAGTCCTCTGCAGCACCTGGAGGACCGTCTGGATTGGGCTTGAACACATCTGATGATCACCAGCGCCGCAGATTGCACAGAACCAACCGCAGCGTGCAAGACTTGACACTCCAGCAGGAGGTTCTGGTTGAGTAAAGAGGAAGTGTGTTTCTAATGTCGATCGACACTGATCTATTAATTTATTTTCTACAACGGCGGCATATTATTTGGGTTTTTTCTTTGTTTCAAAAAAAAACATATAAAGAGATCATGAACGGTTACGACTTTTAAAAAAGAATTTATGAGAGGAATTATGCCTGTTCGACGCAGATTCATGACACACACACATAAACACACATGAGAGATGATGTTCATGTTACGCACGATATTGACCATGAATGATGTGGATATTTTACTTTTTTATTTTTTGGAATATTAATAATTGTTTTTTTTTGTTTTCAAATTGTACGGCTATTGTCGGTATAGGAGCATACAATATTTTTTGATGTTTCTGTTTTTTTTTTTTTTTTTGACTTCCATTATTGTTGGTGGATGTTATACGAGAGGATGACGACGACTGATGAATTTGTATATTACAATTAATAAAATTTGTTTGTATGGCAAAATTTCTATAGACGGTAAGACGAAAAAAAGTGAAGTTCTCGTGAGAACGAATTAAGCTATAGACTCATCAGGGCAAGGGTAATTATAGTTTCCAAAAGGGATAAAATTGGGGAGGGGGCATTTGTGCGGATGGCGGGTGAGCTTGAATCCGATAAAAAATTGGAACAAGCGAAAAATAGTCATTTATAAACTATTGAATAGACTTTTTATATTAAAAAAACAAAGACTAAACAGAGTTATGTACATACGTAGCAATAATTTTGGCGGGGGAGCGGATAACTTGGAGATGCTACTAAGGAGGAAAGGAAGGGAGGTGGGGAAGTTAGGATACAATGCAAGTGAATGATTCAATAAAACGAAATGAGATATTTACTGGGAATACAAGTATAGAACTATTGGGGATTTGCAAGACAAAGGGTGTGGATGTGTGGTTGCTCAAGTGGTGTGTTAGTAAGGTATTACATAAGTGAGAACGCAAGTGGGAGTTTGCATTGTAGTTAAGCTTTGACGAGTGTCGATGGAATACTAAGTTATTTGTCCAATGTTCAAGATGAGCTGCTATGTTACATACATTGCGAGCGGGTAATAAACGAGAGTTTCAACGCGCATTGTCAACCGACGGGAAGATGATGATGGCACCAGAAATCGCATTATGAACCTATTAGTTGCCCGCCGCCATTCTAGAAAAAACTATTCTTCCTGTCAGCGCGGGATTAAGGTTTAGCGTTCCCGGTCGTACGATCGGAAAAAAAAAAAAAAGACACATAATTACATATACATACATATGTAATTATGTATGTGCATAGTTACGAATTACAATCAAGCGAATGGTGGGTGGTGTGACTTTGGTGCACGTGAGACCCTTCTGCTGGGTGGGTGGGTCGATCGATTGATCGTCGGTCGGATGAGTGAGCGCCTGCCTGGGCGACATTTTCTAGAACCGAGATGGAACAATAATTATATGTATACTCCCAGGAACAGTGCTGATAATAAATTAGCACCACTTTGTTTGGCAAATATGTACATACATACGTAACATATGTACACACTGTTATCGCTTACAACCGTTTTGTGGTGTGTCACGGACTCACGGCTGCTGCGCTATCCGCCGCCCCGAGAGAGAGATGGCGTTCCGAACATGCGGAGCAACAACATGGGTGTATTTATTGGTTGATTAAAGTTCAGAGTTATTCTTTTGGATAAGTTCTTGAACTTTCGATTGATTGAGCACATGCCTTGCTTTGTCCAACAGTCGAAAACTCAAACATAGCCGATACCAGGTGGCGGTTGGTGGCTCGATACAATTGCGGTACAGTAACTAATTACCTATCTAATTTTCATGCATTGTTGTTGTCTGGTGGTTATCATCGGTGCCGTGGCCCCACCACATCCGAACCCCGAGCGAGATCAGATACTGTTGCTCGATAGAGATATGTGGATTTATATTATATATATATATATATACGCCGCCTGTGATGGTGGGAAGGTCTTATACCTTTCCTTCCATTCTCCTCTACCTCCAAGATTGCTCGGTACGCAGTTATCGGTTATTAACGGTACTTTGCGCACAATAAGGCTTCCTATTTCGCATCTTCACAACACAACCCCCCATAGCCTACCCGGTGGATTCACAATCAATTTTTTTGCTACAACCCGATTATAAATACCTGGGATTGTGTATTTATTGTTTGATTTGTATATTTCAAATCAAAAGGTTACGTTTTTTTCCCTTGTTGTTTGGTTTATCAATTATTGTTGTTCATGAGCAAAGACGTCTTTATTGACTTTCGACCTTCTTCTTCCTCGGCCGACCAACAACCAACCACAACAACACAAACTGACGAGAATGATTTGAAAGATAATCAAAATCCATCACCGACGTCAGGAGATGTCCCACAGTCATCATACTCGTCGGCTGTTCCGGCGACTGCTGACCTGGCTAGATTCGTGTCTTCTGGTGCTAGAGCCTATCTCGCTCAATCATCTTCAATCGCTCAACCATTCGTCGATATCAGCTTTTTTGAACAATGTGAACCGTATCAGCACCACACAACGTTACATTATCGACAGCAACCACAACCACAACCCCAGTTTGAGTACATGAATCCGGTATACACCAATCCGCCAACCACTACTACATTTGGTCACCGATCCCAATCACTCGACCGACAATCATCTTCTACTTCGACCAACACCGGGTCATTACAATTAAGTCCTCGAGCAACTCAACCGGGTATCACTCCACAATTTGTTAAACCCCACTCGTTTCCACAGCCACCACCGCCGTCACAATCCACTGGTATTTTTGACTTGGCAACTGCGTCTGCGGTCGCGGTCAGAGGTGCCAGAACATACCGGTCGTCATCGGGTAGTATCGAGGGACAGTCTATATTCCATTCAAACCCTGATCTTGATCGGAGAGTCACTGCAGCCGTCGCAGGTCATGATAATATATTACTTGATGATGATGTTGGTGGCGGTGGTGTTCCACTTGGCTCATTCACCCCAGGAGATCGTCACCTTCCTGAGATCTCAATCGAACCAGGATTGACCAGTCAACATATTGAAGATGCATACGTACAATATATATTATATTGTAATCCAAGCATATCATTAGCCGTTGATACCACCGAACTTCGACGTGCAGTTAGGAGTGTTCCAAGAAGTGATCGGAAATTTTTTGAAATTTCGAAATTATTCGAATTATTAAAACAATTCGAATTAGGTCAAATCAAAACTTGGACTAAGCTTGTTACTGAACTTGGTGTCGAACGAACTGCAACTCAATCGGTTCAAAAAATTCAACAATATGCTGTTCGTCTTAAAGTATGCTCAAATTTTTCTTATGATATATATGATACTGACAGTTTTAGAGATGGATGCGTGCGATGCATGTAGATTCATTTTTTGAATTTTGTATGCATAAATCTCAAGATTATTTTATTCAAATTCCAGATCCATCTTATCAATTACCATCAATCAGAGATGGTGTCCCATTAGAAGAAGATCTTGCACTACGAAATTTAATGCCTGAAATGAGACAACGAAGATCAAGAGGTTCGACAAGTGGGAATTTGTCTGAATTAGAGTGGTCAAACTTACCTCCTGATAAGGTAGGTTTTTGCTTTTTTTTTTTTTTTTTTTTTTTTCCCTTGCGCTAGGTTGTATCTCATCAGTTTACATCTGTTTTGTTGGTTCATGAAGCAGTTGAACCAGTGAGACTAAGCAAGCAGGAGTTGATGAATTTGCTTTATTGGACAGATGAAACTTGGTAGCAATTCTATGCTTACTAAACTGATCCAAAAAAAGATTTGTGGATAAGGTTTAACGTTAGCAGTCACTGCCAGAATTTTCATTTGAATCATCGTCATCAACAAATGTGCCATCGGCCAGCACAAGTTCAGGTAAACTACGACGAAAACGACATGGTCCTGCAGTTTCATCAGCATGGGTTTCACAAGATCCAGCCGGTCGTGGAAGGCCTCCGAATTCATCAAGTAGTGCAAGCACAAGTACATCAAGTTTATTACAACGACAACCATCAATTCACTATTCAGCTGATCAAGAATTTAAGGTTCGACAAACACTTGAATTAAAATTTATTGAATCTGGTCAATTAAAATATTCAGAACATGCATCTGAAATTGCAGATAATATAATTCGTGATTTGATTAGTGATCGACCGGTTGACAATGGTTGGTATTGGGTATTTGGAGATGATATCGATAATATCAAATTTGATATTCTTATTGATAAAATTTCTGATGATTCTCAATTTGTGGATTATTTGATTGAATGGGAGTTAAAAATTGGTCAACTTACATCTGCAAGATTTCGAAGAAGTGTTACAGTGATTTTATATAATTCACAACATCAATCTGATTATGATGATGAACGTGAAGATTACGAATCCGACTAAAAATGTATACATATGTAATAGGGGGTTTGTATTTTTATAGGTTATTTTTCTTTTTGATTTGGAGGTGTTATACGATATTTGTAAATATAAAGAAGCAAGTTTGTATATATAATAAAAGCAATAGTTATTAGAGCAATAAATAACAAAGTTTCCGAACCATACACAAAGTTTACAACTTGGCTTGGGTTTGATTTGATTTGAAAAGTTCGCCTTCGTTATACATTTGATCGATATCTTGCCGATAATATTTTGCAGTTTGAGGTCGTTTAAGTTTCATTGTTGGTGTGATTAATTGATTTTCAAGCGTAAACGGATCAAGTTTTAATTTAATATTTTTGATTCGTTCAAATCCTTGCAAGTTTGCAGTCGATGCAATCTGATTAAACTGAGCCAGTACAGCTTTCCGAATCTTGATATCTTCTGCTGCGACCGAGATTGCATGTAAATCCGTAATTGAAATCGGTTTATTCAAAATTTTTGACGCAAACTGAACAAATGTTTCTGGAGTTATTGCCAAGATCCCAACCAAGAAATTTTGAACTGAATCTCCGTGAGCAAATACTTGGGATACTAATGGACACATTGACGAATAAATTCCTTCGATCCGTTCAGGCGCAACATATTCTCCCTGAGCAAGTTTAAAAAAATTCTTGACTCGGTCGATAATAAATACTCGTCCAAGATTATCAATCGATGCAATATCTCCGGTATGTAACCACCCGTCATCATCTAACGCTTCGGCTGTTTTGACTGGATCTTTATAGTATTCCTTGAATATCAATGGACCGCGCATCAGCAATTCACCCCGCGGATGAGGACTATCAGTCGAGAAATAATTCATCTCTGGAACGTCTTTTAATCTTACTTCAATCGAAACCGTAGGTGGACCACAGTGATCCACGTCTGAATCAGACGGCTGGGCAACTAACCCGTTTGCAAAACTTTCAGTCAGGCCATAACCTTGCAGAACAGTACACGCAAAGGCAGCACGAAGGAAATTCATTGTCGATCCAGACAATGGAGCCGAACCACTAAAAATAGCTGACAACCTATCAAATCCAGCATTTTTTCTGATCTTGCGAGACCATACTCGGTCCCAGATAGCTGATCTACCAAGACCACCATTGGCCAAATCTTCAAGCTTGGCGGCAAGTGCTCTTTGAGATATCTTGCCGGCTAAACCTGGTGCATCCACAGTCTTAAGTCTTACTGATTCTTCAATTCTGGAAAGCAGACGCGGTACCGATGGGAATACAGTCGGTCGGAGCGCCTTGATATCGTCAACCAATTCTAAAACCGAGCCGTGTAAAAACCCATAACATGATCCAATCGCGAGTAACTCGGTGAGCAACACACGCTCGTAGATATGAGCTAATGGAAGATAGGAAATGATTGTTTCGAACTTGACATTCTTGGTCGATGGCACTGATAACGCTGCCGACGCAATCACCGCTACTGCGTTTGCATGTGTCAATACAACACCCTTGGGTTGTCCTGTGGTGCCGGACGTAAAGTTAATTGTTAACGTGTCGTCTGGTTTTGGCGGATTGTGCGGTACCAAGTTGTCACGACCAATGCGCTCGACTATTCATTAGCATTAACTCCAAAATATTTCATCCTGTTTTTTTTTTTACCTTCAAGAAAAGAATATAGAGTCACATCTTGAATCTTGGTCCAGGTCTGAAGCAATGTTCGTCTTGTATTTCCCGGACTATCCAATGGAGATTCAAGATCGTCCATACTCACAATCACTTTGAGATTAGGTAACTTATGCTTGATTGCCAATATTGACGGGATATTACTCAACGACGCAACCAAAACCGGACACTCGGTCAAATTCAAAATATATTCCGACGCATCTGGGCCAAGTGAATCATACAATGTAACATCGTATAAATTATACGCATGACATGCCAAATCAGTAATCACCCACTCCGGCCTATTCGGCGAAAACAACCCGACACCAAATTTTTCTCTGCCATTAAACCCAGCATCCTTTACGATCCGGAGTATACCAGACCCAAAATCAGTCCGTCGCTCGCCGACTTTTGCATAGGTTTCCCATTCATACGGTCCCCATGATTGGTACTGGGGGATATATGAACGCTTACCGAGGCAGTTGTTGTCGCCAAATGCCCGCTGGGAATAGGTGAACACGTCGTACATTGTGACAAACGACGGATGCAACGTACCCACCAACGCATCAGTACTTCTTGCATTGCGATAAATAGCTGAATATCCGTCTTGCTCGGTTCCTGCAATCGCTATTGCCTGTGGCTGGCCCCTGGGTACCACCAATGGCTCGACCGTGTCCTTTGTCGGTATCGGCGCATCCATCGGTACGTACGACACCGTCTTGAGCTTGCGTGGGCCGCAAGGTGCAATCTCTGTAGCCATAATCAACAATTTCCTTTAACCAAACAATAATACTTATACCACCAAAGCAATGCAGTTTTCCAGAGCTTTTGTTGGTCAGGCCAAATCCACACCGCTTTATATAGTCCGACACGGTTTCCTCGGAGGGTGGGGTCGGTATTGACACGTTCACGACGCCCAATGACGGAGGGGAAAACCGAGCCGCAGTCAGTCCGGCAGGTGACCCGCCCGCGCGCACGTGATTTACGTGGGGAACAGAATAGGAAGTAGCAAATCTACATACAATCATGCACCCGCTTATGGTATATAAGCTAGCCCATAGCCAACATAAAACGCAGATCTGTAAAGTTTTACTGATTTAGCTGAGCTGTCCTGGGTTTGAATGCTGAGCAGAGATTGATTCCCCGGGACGCACACGTCAATAATGGTGCCGGCGTCAAAATCCAGGCCGGGTAAAGTTGCCATACTGGGATCGTCGACCTCGGCTCTGTGAAGAGAAACCAACTTGCAAAATTTAATGATTGATACACTAGCCGTCGAATCAGCTTTGATTAACGTATAGACAGTGCTAGTGGCCACAAACTCATCAGTAGAGTAGTCAATGCTTGCACAGTTGCCCATGGCATGGACTGGCTTGTAACTATGTAACACAACAAAAGATAGCCTGTGCGGCATAACTGCAGATGTTTGGTCTCCAATTAAGCCCCAAAAAAAGGTATACAGTACATACAAATAATTATGCATACAAACCATCTTTGCACATTCAGTTGTCCCGGTTACATGCCGGGGTTACCGGCATTTAGGGCTTACTTTAACTAGGACATGGGCTTGGGGCTGGTGCGGCGATCATATGGCTGGACGTTGTGGATGCTTTGCATGCGACCACCCCCCCCCCCCATAGTTAATAGGGCAACAAGCATAAGTCAACGCGATATAAAACTCACGACAAGATTCGTGTTATTGTAAGGGGTATTTGTATGGTTTAATCGAAATATTAACTTGTCAGAAGGATGGGAAACACAACCTCGTCCCGACGAGTAACCAAACAAGACCGAGCGGTATTGAGCATGAAGCTACAACGGGACAGACTACATCAATACCAAAAACGGATTCAAGCTGTACTTGATCGTGAACAAGAAGTTGCAAGGCAATGTCTTATCAAGGGAGACAAAGAACGAGCATTACTTGCATTACGAAAACGAAAGTATCAGGAACAATTACTGAAAAAAACTGATAGTCAACTCGAGACGCTCGAGCGGTTGACTCAGTCGATTGAGTTTGCGCTGGTGGAGAAAGATGTGTTGTATGGATTACAGCAAGGTAGTTATGTGCTCAAACAGATTAATAACGAAATGTCGATTGAGTCTGTTGAGCGATTGTTAGACGAGTCTGCCGAGGGAATAGCATATCAAAATGTGAGTAGTAACATTTTAAAATTCAAGGAGGGTTTGTTTCTAATTGATTAGGAAATAAGTGACATGCTGGCAGACAACATTACAAACTCAGAAGAAACACAAATAGAAGATGAACTAGAAGCAATGCAACGAGAAGAAATGGCAAAGAATATCCCTGCCGTGCCTACAAACCAATTACCTCAAACAGAACCTTCCAAACTTACAGAAGAAGAGGAGGAAGAAGAAGAAGAATTCGTAGAAGAGGAAGAGCGGATATCATCTAAAATTCGTGGTAAATCACAACTTGCCGCTGCATAAGAATTGGTTAATTTTTGCATTTCTCTTTTGGTTTTGGATAGACCTGTTATATTTCATGGCTTGGGGGGAGGGGCAATAGGAATTTGTATTATATACTGAAACTATTTATTATATCATTGGCATAACTACTATTATATATTTAATACTCCAGCTCGTCAAGCCAAACCAAGAAATCAGGTGTAAAATATGAAATAATCAAAGACGCACCAGCGCGAAGACATCCATACGAAGCTTCAAATGCAATCGTCTTCAAATCGACAACACCCTTCTCGGCAGCAGCATGTAACATTGCGTACTCTCCAGACACTTGGTAAGTGCAAATTGGCACGTCTTTTGCAATCTCTTTCGCATCAGCCACGATATCGAGGTAGAACGTCGAAGGCTTGACCATAATCGCATCAGCACCTTCAGCCAAATCACGTTCCATTGCGCGACGAGCAAGACCACGTCCGGTAGGTGGTAACTGATAGCACTTACGATCGCCGAAGCTGGGCGCAGATCCAGCGGCATCACGGAATGGACCGTATAAGTTTCCAGAAAACTTGGCAGAGTACGACATGAGCATGGTACGATGAGCCAGACCATTGTCAATCAACCCTTTCTTGATCGCTCGAATTCTACCGTCAACCATATCTGAAGGCGCAACACAGTGTGCACCGGCTTTGGCGTAGTTCACTGACACCGCTGCAAGTCGACGAACACTTGTCTCTCTAATAATGCTACCGTCTTCTCTCAAAATACCACAATGACCATGACTAGTGTACTCGCATAAGCAAACATCACAAATAATAAATAGTTTCGGAAAGTTCTCCTTGAGTGCTTTAATTGCAGTGATAACTGGACCTTCTGGGTCGTCTGCAGCGGTTCCGAACTCATCTTTCACACCTTCCTTCATCGGCACACCAAACAATATAACCGATTTCAATCCCTTGTCAACAAGTGTCTTAACATAAGGAATGAGCTTATTAATACCCCATCTAAACCGTAAATAGGTTTTGTCCAATTTCTGACGACGAAGACATCACATCCTACCTCTTTTGCTTCGGCAATGACTCAATCGCGGTCTCCTCATCTGGGTCGTCGGTAATAAACAATGGGTAAATTAACGATGACTACACCATTAGCCCAAAAGCCTCTCTATGTTTTGCTTCAATTCAAACCTTGGTCAATTGTCGCTCGTTTTGCCATTGTCGCAACAAAGGATGATGATAACCGCCTTGCAAAATCGACGAGATCTCAGTCGGCTCCTCGTCGGTATATTCAGCGACGTGTTTCTTAGGTCCGTTTGAAAACATTGCTAATTTTGGACTGTTGCCGACCGGTTAACCGCTTTTGATATTCCAAGTATGTACCTCTTATCGGCTGATATCCCGGCCCAAACTCTTTGAGACGATGTCGAGAACCAGTCGAAGTCGAGTCATCAGGCCGGGTAAAAAGGTCCAGAGCGATTTCGCCAGATTGGGCCATACTGTATTACGTACATACAGTGGTCACAAGTGCGAGGGGTTCGTGCATGACCTCACAAGCTTAAGCGAGGTGCCTGGGCGTCCGCAGGGCACATATCAGGTCTCAAAATGCTATATGACGTAGGGTCTAATTAAGGTCTAGCTTTTAATCCTTTGAACTTGTGTACTTAAGTTTTGGGACTTACAGTACGAATAACTCAGCTGACTTTGCAGGGTAGTATAAATAGCATTTGAGAGTCTTGGAGCTAGCTGCAGAGTAGCAAACTCCGGGAGGCACTGGTATAATTGGATCTCGACGACATATCTACGTAAGCCAAGCTCTATTAGTTTGAAGTATTCAGATGTCAAATCATTCATATTCACATTCCCACAGTCACGGAGGCGATGGAGATCATTCGCATTCGCACTCGCCTCCCCCGGAAGAAACATTTGGATCTCAGAGCTTGTATCAACACATTCGACGAGACCAAATATGGACAATGAATGAGAGTGAGCCAAATACTGGCCGGGAGATTATAAAGTCCTGGGATCAAAGGATGGACACTACCAAAGTTTTGGAGAGTGATGCCGACGAGCAACTTATTATGTATATTCCGTAAGTCAAGCTATTTGAGTAACTATTAACATAATGCTGATTATTTTTTTTTACAGGTTTGCTGGATTAGTCAAACTTTTTTCAATATCAATAAGGTCAAATCCCGATGACGACGCACCAAAAACGATAAAGCTTTACAAAAACCGGGATGATATTGATTTTTCAATCGCTGGTGATCTTGAACCAAACGCAACAATTGAGCATGTTGCCAATACTTCAGACATAGTAGAATATTCGCTTAAACGAGCGATATTTTCAAATGTGAGAAGTATTACCATATTCGTCGAGGATAATTATGGAGAAGATGTCACACGGATGCTGTATGTAGGGTTTAAAGGCGACTTCAAAGAGCTTTCAAAAGATCCTGTTATTACCATGTACGAAGCTGCAGCGAATCCAAAGGACCACAAAAATTCGGTAGCTAGTGAGTACATGGTGCCAGAATTTAACTAATCACTGTTATGTTTAGTCAGAAGTTTGCTTTGTAATGGCGTTAATGAATTTTTTTCATGAGCTTTCATTTTGTAACCACAATTGAAAATGATTTGTAGATATAAGGATTTGCCTATTTTTCCTATTAAATATAATACTTGCCTAGCAAATAAATCTGATTGTTCGGCCGTCGTCATGCGCACCATGAACTCAGGGGCAAAAGGCCTATTTGACATCTCGGGACCACCAGAGCTCCAAAGATTTTACAATCTGCACGATTGGAGGGAGGATTACTTGGCAAATAATACAAGGCGCGATGCTAATTGCTTGCTCATCTAGCTGTTTGAAAAGGTTGAGTACTTGTTTGAATAGTTGTCGTGCGTTTACAAGCGGAAGGACTACTCGCGCACCACTTCGAATCGCGTTCTTCGGATCGGATGAATTCAGTATCACTAATTTTCTTAAATTGAGAGATATACAGCTAAAGCGGCCCGACGTAGTGAGCGATCTTCAGGTGATTACGAGGGAGCCTAAACGAACAGGCCGCGGACTTAAAAAGATAACCGAAGGTGGGTGAAAGAGATTGACGGGAACACGCGACTAACAAACTTGTAGTTCCACTCGATATTGTTGCCAAAGATAACTCAGTGCCGGTTCATTATGCCGAGACCAAAGACGATTATCGAAATTTGCTATTGTCTAATAATTTCAATCTTGCCGTCGCCGTCTCATTTGGCCAGTTGGTTCCAGGATTCTTTATCAAAGCGATGACATATGGTGGGTTGAACGTACATCCATCTGAATTACCTCGTCATTCAGGTCCAGCACCACTACAATACACGATTATGTCTGGCGATAACGAGACCTGTACTTCAGTACAAACACTTCATCCGACAAAGTTTGACGGCGGTAAGGTTTTAGCCCGATCTGACACTATAAGTTTATCACCGGACGAGATCTTTTCGTCTTTGAGAGATAAGCTTGCGGTTCAAGGTGCGGATACGCTTGCTGGTGTGGTTGAACGGATAAGTAAACTACCAGACCCGGAAGCTTTTGATGCCGAATTTCCTGAACTTGAAACCACACGTGAATACTCACATGCACCAAAAATTACAAAAGAGAATCAGAGGGTGTATTTCCAGTCTCAGACCGCGACTGAAATTGAACGAAAACACCGTGCTATGGGGCCGTTATGGACTACAAAGCTACTACGATCGAAAAACAAAGTAGAGCTGAAAAGAATTGTTCTTGACGATATCAAGATTTACACTGAGGAATGTATTCCTCCAGAACTCGCTGACGACGCTGGTTCCTTTAAATCAATGAGAAAAATTTTGCTGGTTCGTACTGCCGATGGTGTACTGACTGTAGGATCAGCCAAACCGGAGTTGAAACAGGCAATGACCGGGGCTGCATTTGGAAAAATGCCGGCAAAGACACTTGCTGATAAACTCGCATTTGAAGACAGCATACTGGAACAACCATAGTGTAATATATATAGAACATTTATTTGTACATGGTTAGCTGTATATATTAATACATCGAAGATATTGGGTTACACGAAATGGCGCCAGTAGGATATAAGTGAGAATTTTATCGATTAAATGCTTGACGTTTGACGCCTGCGACTGATCCGCTTCTCGGAGTATGCTGACCAAAAGACTGCCTAGTATCGGGAGAGACAAATCGACTTAGATCTTCGTGTGTCGTGCCATAGCCTGAAGAGGCAGAAGTGAAGCTCGGTAATGATGGTGTGTTTGCGCCGCGTTGATTTATTCGACCGCCGCCTAAACGAGGTAGCGTGTCAGTGAAGCTATTAGGAGGTTGCGGTAGACGAATAGGCACAGTATCTGGAATATCAGTAACAATCTGGGGTTCTGGTATTGAGCGGTGTTGCGGCACGGTATGACGGATATCAGTGATGATGTGAGAGTCTGTTTGTCGCTGAGTAGAATTCCGTCGCATATTACCATAAGGTGTCGAAGAATATGATTTTAATTTGTTTAATGATGGCTGGTCTGACTGAAACTCTCGTAGCCCTTCTATTACGACTGGAGAAGATTGATCGCTTATTCTACGATTAGTGATAACTGGACTCTTGAATGTCGAGTCAATCGAAGGCCGTCGAGAAGCAGTCGAAGACGGTCGAGATACTTTGGCATGCGCAAGTAGCCCAGGGCTGCGTGTCGACATACTGGTGGACGGTCTATGGAAGTCCTGGAGATGTGGTATTGTGTGGATCGACGGTGATGGGGTTGAAAGTGCAGGTGGCTGACTTTTCTGTATTCTGGGTCGAGCTGTGGTATTATTCCTTTGAATGTGATCTTTCAAGTACTTGTTTTCTCTCATAAGTTCGTCGCACGTCCTGAAATCAGTAAATTATTTTGCATCTATACCTTAGCGCGTTCTACCTTCGCAATTCGGTTGATCGTTCAACAGCGGAACGCATTGACGCCAGCACCTGATCCTGGCGAGCCAATCGTTCTTGTAAATCCGACCTACTCTCAGCCCGTTGTCGTAAACCTATCGCAAGATGATTAAGTGACGCTACTTGGTACTATTTCGTTAATCTGAAACCCTATTAGAGAGTGCCGACTCACTTTGATTACGGATACCAGTTGATCGAGTATCCCGTCAAAATCCTCGAAATACGGTGATATATCTCTGTTTAACTAAAAAATTGTTAATAGTAATTTGTGCCCACTCCAGCGTCTATACTTCTTTCCCGATTGTGAAAATCAATGTGCCTGGAGTATGGCATAATGGACACCGAATCTGAAAAGGAAATGTATCTTCGTTTGCTCACAATCAGTATACAAGCCAATCATAAGAAGCACAACGTACAATTGACAATACTAGCATTCCCTACGTGATCGCTGCAAAAGACGTGACCGCAATTGGTGACGAAGAAACGACCGGGATATTCCTCAGGAATGCGCAGACAGACGGTGCAATACAACAACGATCGTCGAGATTCAGCAGGTTGCCATCTCTGACCAGTAGAAGGCATCTTCTGCAACTATAAAAAGACCTTACAAAAAACAATTAGTTCAACATCTGTTGAGATCGGAGTCGGAAAAAGGACCAGATTAAGAGCTCTAGTAAGGGCCCAATTGGGAGATCGAACGCGACGCGTCTGAGACTAGGTCTGCAACGAAGCCAGAGACGTGTCAAGATTTTTAGTTTATACTTTTACAATTAGTCTGCTCTGATATTCGTACTGTAGAAGATTACATAAAGTTGAATTTTTCTCCTAAATATGTACAATTTTTTTTTTCCAGATATCCATAGAGTTAAAGATTTTTCCAATCTCAATAAGTCGAAGTCGCGCATCAGCAAGCCTGTAGCGATCGACATTACGGCACGCAAGGTTTCCGTTATGCAATCCACCAATTCGTAAAATAAACCAAATATAAAGTGTAGTTCGACTTTTCTTAACTTGATTTTCCCTCGTCCGACTTCAGCTTCCGTTTGAGCGCGTATAACGTCACGTAGGTCGCTGCTGTGATCGCCAGAACACTAGCCAGCGGCTTTCCGTAAGCCAAATAAAACTCCACCTAAAAACATCAGCAAAGTTGGATCTATATATAATAGTAGAATACGCACATGAGGCGAGATCCGCTTTCTTGGTGCAGGCGACGGCCGCGAGGGTCCGGTCCGGGCTTCGCTGACGGATCGCCCTGCGGTCGACGACAGAGCCCTTCGCATCCCTGGTCCTACGGCCGCTATCCTGACGCAAACTCGACTGCGTCCTGCAACCTGACAGAGCATCTTCACGCTCCCTGGCGCTGCCTTCTGCAGAGCTGTGTGTCTCTCGATCGTCGTGAGGTCTGCCACCGGCCGAAGCATCCCACATATGTATGTACTTCGCAGCCGTGAGCCCTGCACGTGACATTACCTAATCGAGTAGCTAAATGGGAATTGGGGGACCGGAGTTCCCGCCAACGCTTCACATGAATCGATGTGGCTTTTAAAATTCCTTCTTGGCTCTTGACGGGCGACGTTATCAGCCAGATTTGCCGCTTTTTCGCATTGCTATTCACATTATAAAGAGGTGCTACTTTTAGAATAGCAAAGACACGCCAAGTAGCCGCTGCGCATCGCGAGAGCAGACACTCGTTCTTTGATGCCCATAACCCCGGAATTTTGAGGCACACTAGTTGACAGGATTACCATCATTCGAGAACGCAATGTCTTTGCAAACCAGCTTACCGAATGACACGGGCTCGCCTGGTATGGCAGAGTTGGATTCCAGACTCGGAAGTGCGTTGGCGAACTCGTCTGTTGACGGCCTGGCCGCGTCGCGTGCAAAGTCTTCGCTATTAATGCCCCCGTCGAATTCCGACGACCCGACATATTTTGATATTGACTCGGATGACGACACCAACGAAGCAGATGGACACAGCTCTATAACATATCGTGAAAATGATGACGACCGGTTTGAATTTGACTCTAGTGTTCCATTATATTCGGTTCCATATGACCCGCAAGGCGGACTCAAGATGAAATGGAACCAGTTTAAGACAGTCGCACACGCTTGGTACGAAGCGAATATCGGTATTTTGTTAGTAGCTGTGGGCCAGTTATTCAATACCGTCATGAACTTGTTCACACAGCTGCTTGAGTTACGGTCAGATCCGCCTTTCCATGCTTTGCAGATTGTATTCACTAGAATGGCTATCACAACGGTATTATGTCTATGCTACATGTCGTATAGAAATATCCCTCATTTTCTTCTTGGACCGAAGGGTATGCGAAAGGCATTAGTACTTCGTGGTGGTATAGGGTTTTTTGGACTCTTTGGAGTTTATTACTCGTTGACGTAAGTAAAATTGTCATAATACTTGGCTCGCCCTAATTCGATCTAGATATCTCTCGCTGTCTGAAGCTACAGTCATCACTTTTCTGGTGCCTACCGTGTCCGGGTATGCATGCTCGTTATTTCTTAAGGAGCAGTTCGGCAGAAAGGAACTTCTTGCCGGTCTCTGTTCGCTCGTTGGTGTCATCTTGATCGCTCAACCAGACCCTACTGCTCCCAGTAGAGCTACTTCATCCCAGCGCTTGGTTGCGATTATAGTTGCATTGTTGGGTGTTTTAGGTGCGTCTGGTGCATTTACAGTCATTAGGTTCATGGGCAAGCGCGTGCACCCACTCATATCCGTCAATTACTTTGCCATGATTTGTACATTTATATCCGGTGTCGCGTTGTCAGTTCTGCCTGGTATCAGCTTTGTATTCCCACATACACTCGTACAATGGGCTCTTTTAGTTACCATTGGCGCAAGTGGCTTCTTTTACCAGTTTTTGCTTACCTCCGGACTGCAGCGTGAGAAAGCTGGTCGTGCTAGCAACATGATTTACTTACAAATGTTTTATGCGTTTTTATTTGAGCGTATTATTTTTGGCGAGACACCTGGCTGGGCTGAAATTGCTGGAAGTTGTATTATTTTGAGCTCTGCTGTGTTTGTTGCACTTAGTAAGCGTAGCTTAGACGTAGCTTATGATAAGGTTGCCATACCGGCTTCAACCGATCTCGAAGCGAACCGTCCACAGATGGTAGAAGAATACGAGCTTAATGAGTATGCGGAGCATACACGGATTTGATAGACTGATTGGACTTGGTAAAGAAAAAAAATTTTTACAGTTTTGGGAAAGATTATTTAAGGAATTTTTTTTTGCGTTTTTTTTTTGCACATTGAAGAAGGGAATTTTACTTGTAGTTATGTAATGATTTGGCATGTATACAGAATTATATATATTAAACAATAAGATAAACGGGTAACGGTTAAAAGCAGTTTGATTTGGTATATTTTAACTTTTTAGAGCTTGAGTGTAACTTATGCATTCTTTACTAGTTTGAGGCCTGAATAACACTATCAGAATAAAATTATGTAGTTAGTTCGAGAAGCTTGACGGTGGAAACTCCAGTTGGGAGAACGCGTCAAAGTTCGAAACAATAAACTGGTGCAATTTGAGAAAAACCGAATGACACATTTCGGAGACATTAAAACTGCATAGAGATCACGCAAACACCGTCATGGTATACTATTTTGCCTCAAAGAGTACTGAGGCGGATAGAGACTATGTTCTGTACATGGGAAAGCACAAGGAGGAGAGTGGGTGTTCGCCAAACTGCAAAGGTTGATTGTGATACTGATTGTTTAGACGAGGATTTAATCAAACATGGAAGGGACACAGACGTCTGGTTCCACGTTGACAATTTATCATCAGCGCATGTGTATCTACGACTAAATTCTGGGGAAGAATGGGACGCAATTCCAGAGGATGTATTGATTGATTGTGCGCAACTTACAAAGGCGAATTCAATCGAGGGGAACAAGCGCGATAATATCACTGTCATTTACACACCATGGAGTAATTTACGAAAGACAAAGGGTATGGCAACAGGTCAGGTCGGGTTTAAAAAGGATAAGATGGTAAAAAAAGTGCACATTCAGATGCGAACGAACGCGATTGTGAACAGACTGAACAAGACTAAGGTCGAGAAATTTCCTGACTTGGCAACAGAGAAAATTGAGTATGAGAAAAAAAAGGCAAAACTTACAAATACTGAACTTGCGGCAAGACATAAACGGGAGTTGGCAATTGCTGAAGAACGGAAACGATTGGCGTACGCAAAAGATCATGCTTATGATGATATGTTTTCGGAAGAAAACTTAAAACAATCGAGCAACCAAAATCGAGACTCGAGCTGGGAAGATGATTTCATGTAAATGGAGAATAAAAAATAATTGACGACATTACCAACTACGTAATTTAATGACCTTGCTGTATTGTGCCACTACGCCAAACAGAACCGCCAACAGTCCCAAATGGAAACCAGCCAGTAGCCAGCGCTCCAGTATGTATTTTATATAACCGAAAGCTTTTAAAATATTTGAGTTTCTTAAAAAAAATTTATATAAAAAAAATAGCAAAAAAAAAACGCTCCCCTGCAGGGGCTCGAACCCTGGACATTTCGGTACCTTGTAACCATACTTCGTAAAAGCCGAACGCTCTACCGACTGAGCTACAAGGGATGAGCGCTGACAATATAATTTCCGCAGGTGATCATAGTGTCAAACATTAAAAGCAAAATTTTGGCTACACTACAAAACGCATAAAAAAATTTTTTTTATTGGTAATGTGTAGAAAAACCAATTTAAAAAACTGGGTGGTACCCTACGTGGTCTAACTGGTGCTGCCTCTCGCACGCTATATGTCACTTGTGCGCGCCCGATAATTGAATATGGCCTACAGCTCTACCACCATCGACTCTTACAGAAAGACTTGCATGCCTTTCAAGTAACACAAAACGCGGCTCTTCGTCGGGCACTTGGTGC